>JAAGNO010007479.1:23552-39985 GCA_033439905.1 Ceryle rudis
TGACTGATAATTGATGGAAAGTGGCTTGGTGAACACTTCTGCCAGCTCCCTCAGTACCTTGGGCTACTGGCCCCATAGACTTGTGTGTCTATAGTGGTGTCGTGGGTCACTGACCATTTCCTCTTGAATTATGAGGCCTTCATTCTGCTTCCCATCCCTGTCTTCCAGCTCAGGGGGCTGGGTACCCTGTCTTTGTTATTAAAGACTGAGGCAAAGAAGGCATTCGGTACCTCAGCCTTTTTCTCATCCTTTGTCATTATGTATTCCCTTGTATCCAATAAAGGATGGAGGGTCTCCTTAGCCCTCCTTTTGTTGCTCATGTATTTATAGAACCATTTCTTCTTATCTTTTACAGCAGCGACCACATTTCTTTATCAAAGGATTCTTTTAAAAAGTTGATATGTGTGTGGATTACAATGGTTAGATTCATATATGTTCGGAAAAAAATATGATTATTCAGTGGAAGATCGCAAAAAACGCTCAGCTAGCAGGGTGACACATTTTTCTTGTTCATGGGTAGGGATTCCATGGTACTCAGTGACTGGCTGATAAAATGGCAGAGGAAAATCTCTGCCAGTAAATACAAAGCAGAGAATATGAGAACAACCCTTGTTTTGTACGTGGCATGATGGTATCTAAGTTACGCATTGTCAGTCAGGATAGAAATTTTGTAGTGATGCTGGATAGATCACTGAATATGATATCTCCCTGCTCAGTGCTACTGAAAGAGGAAACCAGGCAGTGAGAAATACAAAAAAAAAAGAAAGAGACAAATGGAACATTAGTGTGCCTCTATGCCATGGTGTGCCCACACTGCATACACTAAGTACAGCACTGGATTCTGATCTAAATGAACATTCACTCCAAGCTAAGGGTAGGTTTTTTTGTAGTTTACAAGGGTCTTTTACATACTTCTCTGAATGACTGATACATTTGCATGCTTATTTACAGCTTTGGTATTTTTACAATCATTGATGATGCTTTTTACAATCATGTGAATGCTTTGTTATGTACCAACATACCTTCACAAAGACTTTAACCCAATCTATCCTATCTCTGATTTAATGTTTCTAGGTTTTGGTTTTTTTATTTCTCTAGAAAATATATACATTGGGGTTTGGTTTTTTGTTTGTTTCTTTGTTTGTTTGTTTCTTTGTTTGTTTGTTTGTTTCTTTGTTGTTGTTGTTTGGTTTGTGTGTGGTTTTATTGTTTGCTGTTTGTTTCTTTGTTTTTTATGGGAAAATCTCATTGCTAGCCTTATCAGATTCACGTGAAGCTTTGCTGTATAAAATTTATTTTCAATGTTAATTAGCTTTCAGTATACCAGTTCTAAGCTATTTTTTCTCTACATCTATGACCTTACATTATATGAGATCTAGTTTTAGTCCATGAAAAAGGAAAATGAAAATAAAACATTGTTTATGTCCCATACAACAGTTGCAGAAGTTTTTTCATCCTGACTTGGAGAAGTAAGTACATGATTTGACCTTTATTATAAACAATTACTTTCTTTTGAGTCAGTCTTTTTCTATAATAGCCTTTATATCATGTCCATATTGTTATTATCTTAACATCCAATAAATAACATTTCTCTCCCAAGAGAAATTTCAGGATGTTGAATTTTCCAGAATTGTGAGAAAAATATCAACACTTTTCTTGGAAGTAATTTTGAAATTTTCTTCCATTTTATTGGTAAGCAGTAGAAAAAATTTATAACTTGATAACATATTATAAAATAAAAGTTATTGTGAAACATTTTAAGAATTTCTATTTGAAAATATTGACAAAGCCAATGCATTCCTGAAAATGTTCTGGTATCTCTGAATGGAAATTGTTCCCTCAGACAACTTCCAGAAGTTTTTCTGAGAAAGGATTTTTAAGGGGGACAATAAGGGTGACAAAAAGAATTGGGGTACTTGCACAATCTAGTAAAGTTTCTCAGATGCAGAAAAAAAGTTGAAGTGAATATTTGTGAGGTAGTTTGTAAGTAATAAAATATTGAAGCTGTAGCCCCGTTATAAGCCTACTATCATCAAAGATGAAGGAGGGACCCGCACTGCGAAGAAATTATGGACTTCCTAGTTTTGGCTATGCACTGAGTGCCCACGGAGCAGCAGTAGAAATAACTGGTTTTACAGTAAACTGAAGGGAAGTGTGTTTAGAATGTTCTGGTAAAAAAGCTACTCCTTTGGAGACAGTGAATACTCTTAGGCTTAGCCCTGGCCTGCAGGATTCTGTTTCTTGTGAGGAGATCATAGTCATTGTGCTTCAGAAATTACCTCAGGAGAGATCTCAATAGTTCAGAGATCTCCAGAAGACTAGGGGATGCTTAGTGTTGTCTGTGCTGTAATATTTGGGTGTTGAGTTTGGAGTTATAGTAATTATGAATGTGGAGGCGAATTAGAAAAACAAATGTGTTTGTTAAGAGATTAATTCAATCATCATTAGTATGAGAGCTGGAGCATTCACAAAGGCTAGAGACCAGTTCAGACTGGTTTTCATAATCTCCACCCACCTAAATTCTATCAAAGGCATTAATTTAAAAATGTTGCATCATCATGGAAAAAAAATACTCTCACTGGCTGATCAATGAACCTGAGAGCAGGACATTGTCACCTAGAAGTTCTTGTGACCTGATTAACCTTTTTGCTGTCTATGGCTGAGCCTCACACTTGCTGACCCCAGCCCTAGGAGTGCCATAATGCTCTGCTGCTCTATGGAAGAAGACAGATGGGTATTCTGTGAAAATCAATCCAGGCTTTCTCTGGTCCCCAAAGGTTGAGTTTCAATGAAGGATTTTGCTGTGACTCCTTTGGGTATGCCTTCTTCCATGATTCTTCATCAGGCTCTGTTAGCCACTGCTCACTGAGATGGGGATAGAGGCATGCTGTGCCAAGGAGGTGAGAGTGGTCTGCAAATTACTGCATGTGATGTGAAGAAAGGCAGGAAAATAATGTCAGAGCAGTTATCAGTATACAGGAGTCAACACTAGACAAGGTATTGCCTAGTTTGAGGTAGGGAAATTTTGATCTGTACTAAAATAGTCACAATGCCAAGTTTTCTGTTAAAACTAATAAGTTTCAGATGCTTATGTAATGTCTGATTACATGGAAAAATGGCTTTTTTTACTTCTCTTCATGTTGATCTAGAGTAGGATTTTTAAAAGTTATGCAGCATTGGCCTACATCTTCTCCCAACATAGTTAAAAGCAGTGGCCAGACAAATGCTTAGTCTATTCCAATTAAAAATGAAGTTTAAACCTGCCCCCCTTTTGCATTTGATTCCTGGTAGACTCCTGTGTCTGCACCCTCATTTTCAACAGAGCTGTTCTGTATGAGTAGAGAGACTGACAAGGACTAACAAACAAGGTAAATTGTCTCTGTGCTTGCAAGACCACTTTCTGGATCCTTTGAGCATTAGCCAAAGTCCATATTGTGTGCTTGGACAGATGAACTTCTGAGTCACAGAATAATGTCATTACTGTTTACTTTAATACACTTTGATCAGCCTTACTTGATCAGCTGTGTGATTAAAGGTAGGCACTCAATTCAGTATCATTCAAGAGCACAGAGGAGGTAAAGGAAGCAATTCAGATGAGATGGTCCCGGATAGCAGGGTCAATGGACCAAATGGGAAGGTGAAGAAGAACTTTTTAATGAAGGCTTTCAAAATAATGTTAGTTGCTTAAGTCTTGAATTACTCATTGGGATGGTTCTTGTTAACTATATTTTCATGTTGTATAGACACACATTTATTACAATTTTAAGTACTATATTGCTGTTGGAAACCTATAATTAATTGATTAATTTCTTTCATTCTTTAACGCAAGAACATTATTAGGACAGAAGGATGGGCCAGTAGTTACACAGCACTGGGCTGGGACTTGGGAGTTTCTTCTTCCCTTCCCAGTTCAGTCACAGGTTCACTCTGTATAAAATTAGCTTCCTGTCTGTTTATAGCTACCCACTGAGGATGATCATCCTTCCTTTCTTTGTTTCAACACTCAGAGTGGGATTCAGGTGCCTTACCATAGGTAAATAATATGATTTTAAAAGCACAACACTGGGCTGGCAGTAGATGTTTAGGTGAAACAATCCCTGCTGGCATGGTGCTTGAGTCAAATATCAGACCATGTTAGTGATGTTCCCAAAGTTAAAGCTGAGCTGCTCAACAGAACTAACAATCTATCCTGAAGTTTCAACACAGAGGTTCTCTCATCAGGCAGTACATGCCATCCTGAAGTCATTCCAGTAACCTGAACAGTATTTGGGCAATAGAAAATATTACTGGAGATCTTTATAGTCAATAAGGCTGCAGCATGGATATTTTGTCAACTCTTTGGGGAGTTAGAAGGAAAAGGAAACAAAATGAAGGAAACAAAAGGTATACTATTCCTCATAAGACCTCTGTTGGAAATTATTAAGATATGAAAATTTCAGAAAACTGTTTTGTTACTAATAGTAGTATTACAGAAATGCTCAAGTGAAAAGTAACTCCATGGTGAAGCTGTTACATGCAGAAACAATGAAAACCAGGCTTTATTTTGAAAGATTCTGAGGTCTAAATAAAGGTTTCTAATGTTAGAGCAACCTGTCTACCCTCCTGCCACTTTTTCAGGAGGGCTTAAATCTGCTATAGGTCCTCTATTATATCTGCTGACTGAAGCAGCAGTAGGTTTAGTTGTTATTGGTGCACCATATATATAACACATCTGCTACATTTTAGTAAGTAATTTGTAACTGGCATTCATTTTCCAACTGAAAAAAATGGTGATGAGTGTTAACTATTGGTATTGCCATTAGTATAGTATACCTTTAAGAAAATTTTAGACCCTGCTCTCTACTTACTTCATACATATTATTAGTAATGTTAATTCAAATGAAAAACAGTTCTGTGAGCAGAACTTCCTTCTCATGAAGGAATGTTCTCATGAATGTTCTCATCATTATATACAGACTGTATTTCATCCCAATTTCACATTCCCTTTCTAAACTAACATATTTTTCCTTCCTGGCAGGACAGTGGAGGAGATTCTCTAATAAGTATTGAAAGCATGGCATGACCACTATGTGCACACTGGGACTTTTTTTGTTCATTATAGGCCTCATCCAGACTAGAGGAACCGCAGTTCACCAGACATGCATACATTTTCGATTTTCCCCACACTCTGACTGCCTGATCCTTCCCAATGACTATTAAATAACAAAAATATCAGGGGAGAATGGGGGGCAATGTCCATTTGCCTCCTAATTCCTCATTCCATTTCGTTCATATTGCTTCTACTCGTTGTCTATGTACTTTACACTTAGAAATCATTGTGTTACTTGTGATATAATAGAGCAATAGGGGTAAAGATTTTTTGCTATTTGAATTGACCTGTGTGCCTGTGAACCACAATCCCAGAACAACTATTATTGTTGCTACATTAACACAAAACGTATACTTTCCTAACCTGAGGTGTAGAAGCATAACAAAAACACTGGAATGGGTCTGATATCATCAAATATACCAGCCATTGGTTATTTAAAACTTCTTCAAACCTGCTTCAGAATTATTTGTTCAAAATACACTGGTAGGAAGCTGTTAGCAAGATGTTGGTAAATGCCTGAAATATTATATGGATGTATTTCTTCTAAAGAAGTCAAAATGTGAGTTAAGGTGTGGTATAAACATTGACGTACAAGAAGTACACAGCAGTAACATAGACTTGGGTAATGTAGACTTTGTTGTGGTTTTAATTATCAGAAGGAAAAAACCACATCTGTTTGATTATTTCAGTATTTGGGACTTTTATTCCTATTAAAAATAACTAGTAGGGAAGCAAGATCCAGTTCAGTTGATGAATGATCAGTAATGAATCAGGTTAACATGGTTTCATGACAGTTTTAGAATTGAGAATGTGGTTAGTAGAGAGATGGGACTGTAAATGGCTTGTAGCAGTGCGTGGTACAACTGGCACATGTGCATCTGTTCATCATTTTAGTTTAAAGCTGGTGTAGCACCTTATTGCTGCTGCTATAATGAAATGCTAGGGAAATGCCTTGTTAAAGTGTAGCTCAACATTATTAAAACCAAAGCAGTAATTACAAGGCCTCACAAATGAAAAAGAAAACAAGAGGCTTATAACCATTTTGTAATACAGGTTGTCCTTGACCACCATGACCTGTCATTCACCTAGGCTTTGATGAGCAAAACATACTCGGTGTTTGTAACCTTTTACAGACAAAATTAGAAATAGCAAGTAAAAAGGAAATGGAAAAAAGAAACAAAGGGGAAAACTAAGAAGGAGAGTGTCAAGACAAGGTTTATCTGTGTTCTCTCTCCATGTTTATCTATATTTATAATGACAAAATTACACGTGTGAGTAAACAAGTACAAAGGAAAAAGAGTCATCACAAATGAGGAAAGGTTTTTCATGTCACTGCTCAATCATGGTCTTTGTTAACTGGAAAAATTGAGTCAGCTTGGTCCACAGGCTTTTTATTTGTATTGGAAAAGGTTCATAGAAATAGACACTACTTTTCTTCATTCAAGCAATTTAAATATGTGCAAGTGGAACAAGAAGTGTGTGTGCATATGTAGTATGTGCAGATGCGAGAATAGAGAAAACTTTTATTTCCACCACCTGCCTGAGTCAGTAAGTCAGAACCGCACATAACTGAGATATATGAAGGCATCAAATCAGTCAGAATAGGAAACCCATTGGGGAAACATCCTTTCCATGGCATGCAATTACAGTCAGACTGAGAAGGTAGAGGCAATTAGTACATAGTCTGTATTCAGGCTGAAGATTGGGAGGAAGATTTGGCTCTGGTCAGACTTTGGAAGAGCACCAAACTGCTGTGATATGTGGCTGTCAGCTCCATGTGTGCTTCAGAATGGAAAAAAAAGTCTGAATTCTGGTACCAAGAGTAAGGAGCTGTTTCCAGTGGCTCCAGGCAAAACCTCCTGGTTTCCAGTAGGGTCCTAATTACACAGTGTTTGCACTAAACTCCTCCACATGATCGGAGGCAACAGACAGAAAGTCACAGCTACTATTCAAATGATTGAATACTGTCAACTCCATTGGCTGAATTGTGGAGATTGTCCTTCAGAAACCCCATTTCATCAATATTTGTTCTGTTTCCTCCTTTTTTTTTTTTTTTTTTTGGTTGGCTCTAATTTTTATCATGTCTGTTTAATGTTTAACAGTGGAAATTAAGCAGAAGATGATGTATCAGTTTAAGTATCAGTGTGGAGAAAGCACGGTCTGCTGAATGCATCAGGGCTTCTGATTTTGTAAGTACTGCACATGTATTCTTCTTAGAGATTTGCAAGTGCGTTCTGCAGTTGATAGAATTTTCATGTTAAGTTAATTTCATTTGTCTGCTTGTGTGAGAATGTTGCAATGAAATATTAATGAAGTAAACATATAAGGGACCAGTGCAACCTGCTGTATTGGGAGAATATGCTTAGCCTGAAATTAGAACAAAATAAACTTTGAAGTCATGGGGATTTATTAAGTACTTGTTAAAACAGAATACTGATGAAATCACCTTTTAGGCTGGAAACAGCCTTCACAGTGACTCCAAATTAGCATAATCCCACTAGTGACTGAACAACCAGGTCCAATTTATAAACTCTTCTAGTGACTTAAAATATAAAACAACCACTAAATTTCTAAGGCCGGGCTCTCTAATTAGGACAGGGGTGAGTGTAGGGGGTGGAAGGCCACAATTTAAATTTAATTACTCCTTTTATTTCCATAGACAAACTAATCTGTGGTTTGGCAAATAATTTTTTTCTGCATTTTCAATTCGCATATGAAAAATATACTCCAGATTTAATAAAACCTTTCCAGTTTCTTCATCTCTGAGATGGTACAAAAATATTTATATTTTCAAACTTCAAGACGTGGAAATTAATGTGATTAACATCTCTAAAGGGCAGGGTATGTGGGCAAAACTTGATGACCATATCCAGTGTTTACCAACTTCCAGTAGAAGTACTTCTTCAATATTTCTGTAGAAAGCTATGATACTAAGATAAGTTTTTTAACTGATCTGTTATAGTAGAAGTTAAAAACAAAGCCATGCCTAACATAAGCTCGCTGCAGAAAAAAAAAAACCAAAACAATATACTCTATGCTTCAGAAATTATTTAAAATTTAAATTAAGCTCTGTTTGCACCCAGGAAGTGGTCACGGATGGACACAAAATGTTTCCCTTTTTAAGTGTGCAATATCTTGAATAACTAAAGAAAAACAATCTATGAAGTGTTAAACAGCAAATACTTTTAAAACAACCTCTCTACTATATGATTTCCTAATTTGACTGCAGTACATAAGTGTTGGGTTCTTTGGCCGGAGGGAGGAAGGAGAGTTCTGCTTTAAAGAGGTGCAAATAGTTGAACTTTATTCCCATCTAGGGCCATACTTCTCCTTTTGATTTAAGAAGATTAAAACTTAACATTACCACTTCTTACTGCAGATCACTGCAGGGGTCACTGTCTGCTCTCAGACAAACTCATATCTTTGCCAATATGGGAACACACAGATAGTGCATACATTTGCTATAGAAACCAGAAAGACCCCCATACTAATAAAAAAATAAAGCAACTAGTTAATCACCAGGAATCCCTCAACCTTGGGCTGCCATCAGAAAATCTATCTAAATCTTGTTTAGATAGTGGATACAGGCATCTTTCACATCGGGGAATGAAAATGGGACCAATAGAACTTCAACTTGGTAGGACATGGGAAAATGCATTCCTGATAGAGAAGGATACAAACAGTCTGTGTTGGCTAGAAACTAGAAGAGGAGCCATAACAGTAGAAAAGTTCTAAAAATGTTTTCACATAGAAACTATGAGGGCAAAAATCTTGTTTTCATATATAGCTTGTTATGTTTCTGAAGAGGATTTTATATGACATACCTCCCAAGAATAGCAGGGAACAGAATTTGCTAAAATAAAGACTTGTTCCAGCTCCTATGGAGGGCAGGAGGCTCATGTGCAGTATTGTAAGCATTAGGAGAACAAGCATAATGAAAAAACTTTTCATCTCCAAGGGGATTTATGTGAGTGTCCTTTGACTTCCAAATAGAATCTGTGCTCTTCTTTTCCTCTTGGACCCAGGTCCTTCCTGTGTATCTAGAGGGACATCCCACACAGGTTAACCCCTGGTGATGAGTAAACCACCATTTAACAAGTTGAAAACACTTGTTTCAGCCCTCTAAAAGGAGAGTTTTCTCATTCTAAATGTCCACCTTATGATCCAGTGCAAACCCACATGTCTTTATGCCCACTTCTGAGTGCCCTGCTGCCACGGCACAGGGTGCACTAGACTTTTGCCTTGAAGTTTACATAGATGACTTTTCTTCCATCACTTACTCGCTCTGGCCGATGACTGGCCAGGTGAATAAATAGCCATGAAGTAAACAGAGGTGCAAATTTAACAAATGCAGGATAGTCCATGATAGCCATCTGTCTGTGTGCTGCCACCCTGATGAAAGTGAGGGAATTTATCTCCCTTCCAGTGAGAATTCAGATGCCTCACATTTCCTCACATTTACCAAACTGCATGTGGGCAGGTACTGTGGAGTATTTGATGTCTTTGAAACCCACACCCTGCCTTCATGGTAACTTGTTTATTTAGATGTACCCTGTAGGAGACAATGATTCCGGGAAGATAATGTCATTGTTAATAGAGATTATTACAGATTTTGGCTCTATACTTTCATTGCCAATGAAGGGGAGAATTGCCTTTTCGGGGAAGTTGCAATGGAATATTATGGTTTCATTATGCCTGACAGTTTATAATTTGGTTGAATTTATTAATGACATTTCATGTTGTGTCCATGGGCACCTTGAATATCCTATGTACATTAGATCTTTACAGTTGCACTATGTAATATTTATGCTAACAAACTGTTCATTATTTCTGTTCTGTACTACCAAGTTCATCATTACCATCTGCTCATCTAATGACTGTTTATTTTGTGACAGAATAATTTGGAAAGAAGATGAAGTATCTCCTTTGCCTGTGTTTAGTCCTTGCTGTTCTTTGTGCCGTAACCCATTGCCACCATGAAGACCTTTGCAATGAAGTCAATAATACTAATCTGCATGATGGAACACAAAATTTATTAACACATAACTGTGACAAACAAGGCACTAACTACGCAGATTTTGCGTTTAGATTTTACAAGCAGGCTGTATCAAAAGAAGCTGATAAAAATGTTTTCTTTTCTCCTGTGAGCATCTCCACTGCATTTGCCTTGCTGGCTGTTGGTGCTAAGTCAACTACCCTGTCTCAGATTTTTGAAGGACTGGGCTTTGACAGCCTGACCAAGACTCGCATACAAGATATACACAGAAGTTTTCATAAAGTTTTAGCAGTACTGAACTGTACTGATGTTAACATCACATTAAATTTAGGGAATGCCCTTTTTGCAGGTGTTGGTTACAAACCACAGGAGACATTTTTACAAAATGCTAAACAATTTTATGATGTAGATTATTTTTCTAATGATTTCCATAAACCAGAAGAAGCTAAGAAGCACATCAATAAATATGTAGAGGAGAAAACCAAGGGTAAAATTCCTGAATTAATTGATCATCTTGATCCAAATACTGTATTGGTTCTTCTTAACTACATTTATTTTAAAGGTAAGATATTTAACATAATTTTCCAATAGAAGGTTTTGATTTTAAAAAAATAATTTAGGGAACTCTCAATTTATTAGCAGAGTGACTATTTTGGAAAGATCTAAACCGTGTTAAACTGTGCAGAACCTTCAAAGCAAAGATTAGATCTAGTCAAAAGCAGGGTATCTGATTGTCAAGAAATACCAGTTGCTTGAATTTGGCTCAGTTTGTCTGAAAGCTGTGGACAGAGAAGTCCCACTCTAATGGACCACTGCATAGTCAAGGACCAACTGCATGCAGTCTCGCTGATGTGGGGGCATAATTAATTAAGATGTTTCCAAGATCTCTATGCTGACTGTATGTGCCAGTCAAACTGAGTGGACTGATACCCTTGCACTTCCAGGGTCCCCAGTATTATGGTAGATCTACTAGGTACATTGTATGAAATCTTGGGAGATAGCACTTTGAGGTCCTTTGCTTCTGGAGCCCTTCTTGAATGTTAGGATCCTTTATTCTGCTGATGAATTCCTCAACAGGCTGAGCACAGTCAGCTGGCATCAAGTATAGCCTAAGAGGAAAGGCCTAACAAGATCCTGTAGCTGAATTTAAATGACATAAAAGGCAAAATGATAGAAACATGTGGCTACATCAGAAGCAGGACTCTCAAGTGGTCCTCATCAACCTTTGGTGATTTTTCAACAAGACAGGACTTTCTCACACTATGCTGAAGTTACTGCACAGCTAAAATGCTTTATTGTGTTCTGTGCAAGAGGTTGAAGTGATTTAGTGATCTTCTCCCATAAACAGCCCTCCAGTATGCTATAATTTAAGTTGGTCTGATTTATATCAGCCATTTTTTATGATCTTCACATGTTTGAATGCAACATCTTCTCTTTTCCCTCATTAGCTACCTGGGAAAAGTCTTTTGATCCTTTGCGTACACATGAGGATGACTTTTTTGTGAATACAAATGCATCTGTTAGAATCAACATGATGCAGCGTCAAGATAAGTATAACAGTTATTATGACCAGGACCTCTCTTGTGAGGTGGTAGAGCTGCCCTACCAGGGCACTGCACGAGCATTGCTCATTCTGCCTGATGATGGAAAGATGAAGCAAGTAGAAGATGCCCTCTCCAAAGAAACTGTTTGTAAATGGGAAAACAAACTTGAGACCAGGTAACTCTAGATTTATTAAGATTATTATATACGGGGATAACATCATTATTTTTAAGAGAAAGCAATAATTTCAGTTTACCTCTTCCTGGATATAGAGTCCTGATTTCATAAAGTGGGCTTTTAAACGATTTAGATGAGTCAGAGCAGACCATAATCAGTAAGCAACTGCAGGCTCTCTGACCTGACAGAGGGACCACAGCACTCTAACAACTGCCTCAACACCTGCTACATGCTTTGGCTATCACGCCTCTACTTTCATGGTGCTACTATAATTCATTTGCTTCACTGTGTCTTAGATTTTATCCTCCTTCTCCCTTCTTTTAGAATTTCCACAGTTGGTCTGCTTATCCTCTGCAGCCCTCTGGCCACAAACTTCTGATAGCTGGGTATGTAGCACTGGGATGAAAGAGGTGCAATGAAGAAATCAGTTTCTCTTTCCAAAATCAGAGAATGTGGGTACAAGAAGATAGTGCATCTCTCTGGATGCCAACATTGCTCAGGGAATACAAATGCTACCATCAAACCAAATAGCAATCAAAAGAATGTTTTCAAGTGTGACTGAATTGCATACTATCCAGCCAGTCGGTTGAAACAAAGCTGCAATGTTTCACTGTTGTTTTGTTTTCCTTGTTCAACAGGAGATTAGACCTGCAGTTACCAAAGATTTCTGTTAGTGGGTCTTACAACGTTAAAAAACTGTTCATGGAAATGGGCATTACTGATGTATTCTCTGGCAGTGCTGATCTGTCTGGAATTAGTGGCAGACGTGATCTTCAGGTTTCACAAGTAAGTGAACAATCAGAGCTGGTGATGAGGTGATGTTTGGTTACTATGATGGTTTTTTTTAAAGACTTGCTTTCCCTACTTGTCCTACTGAAGTAATAAGTAAAACTCATAATGACATACAGGGGCTTGAGTAGTAATTGTATTTCTCTACACAGAGGGTCTACTGTCCCAGCTTTGTGTTATTTTTATATTGCTATTAATAGGCTTCATATTAAGCACATGGAAATGCTGGACAAGATCCTAAATTATTTCCTGGCACTGGAATAGGATTGTTTACATGAGATTGTGTCAAGTAAATGATAAATGAGGAGTATATTATGATATTTGTGTTGACTAGTAACTCATTTTTAAATATTCTCAATGTTTCCAAGAAATTTCCAGTTTGCTGTAGCAGAATTTCACCACATCAGTTTAAGCTGCATAATGTGGCAAAGATTCCAAATACTGCCCCTGTATTAGCATTTAAATAACAGTTTTCCATTAACCTTTGAATAACAGTGAAAGTGTTGCTAGTGAAAGTCCAAACCATCTAAGAAAATAAACCAGCTAGTGCATGGACTGTTACTATACCCCTCTATTCAGCACTGGTGAGGCTTCATTTACCATGTGTCCATATTTCTGGCCTCCCTGTTCAGTCCTGACATTGAAAACACTCCTGTTGTAGGCTTTTGGATATTTACTGTGCACTAAAGTTTAGTCCACTGGATTTTATCACTCCTTTCTTCTAAATATTCCATAAGAAGAGAGTTTATCTTCACCTTTTGTTTACTGTCCAGTATAAAAACAAAAACATTTGCTCCTTTTCCCTGCAGGCAATTCACAAGGCCCTGCTGGAACTTGATGAGTCTGGAACTGAGGCTGCAGGAGCCACAGCCATAGTGGTTAACAGAGTTCTCCATTCTTTTCTCACCATCAAATTCAACAGGCCCTTCATTATCTTGATTTCTGATAAAGTAACCAGAACCACACTTTTCATGGGGAAAATTGTTGATCCTACTAAGAAGTAATTGCTGAGTTATCAGACATACTGGTTTTCAGTATGAGTTCACACATGTGGACTACTCAGAGCTATTCTCTGATTGAGAATATTCAGAAGTAAATGAGGAAATTCTTTATCAAATTAATAAGAAAAAAGCTTGTAAAAAGAACTCCAACAACTGACAGTTTTTAAATGTAACATTTTCCCCAGTTGAGTAATCTAAGATATTAACACATTTTCTAAATTTTCCTTGGAAGACAGGTTTTTTTTCTAAGTCTGCTGTTATTTTTACAGGTGAATTCTCTCTGCCAAGCATTTTTGTCCAGGCTGCTTTCAGCTCTGGGTTACTCACTAAAAGCTTTATCCAAACAGGTAACGAGGCCCTTTCAATTCTATTATATCTTCTCTAGGACTTGCTGATGAGCAGTATTCACCTGGACTGGTCCCTACAGAGTCCTTTCTTCCTTACATAGCTGCCTAGGCTGTTGTAGTGTACCATCAACCAAGCTGTTCTTTCTCACATCTTCCAACTCTTTGCCTAGGTTGTCTTAAAAAAAAACATTGACAGAAAAGAGAAAATCCCTAAGCCAATTGGCATTGAGAGACAGTGACTTTAGGCAGCAACTGTTCAAGCATTGTCCTGCAACATTTTCATCCACGAATTATTGCTATGGCTGATGAATAAAATAAACATTGTCATTTAAATCCACCACTCAAGGACTGACTGCAGTCTCTTGCTATCATTCTATAAATCTTTTAAAATCAATGGAAACTTTCAGTCATTCTTATTAAATTGCAGGGTGTCTGTAAAATACATGTTAAAGGCTGTTAAATGAGTCCAGCTTATCTCGTATGGGGATGGCGATTCTTTGCATTCTCTCTTTATGTGCCTACTTGGGTAAACCCTGCTTTCAAGAAATATGCAGACTTTTTTGCTGTTGTGGGTCTGCAGTCTTACTGCAGTAGAGCACAGGGGCCCAGTGCTCAGCCTTGTTGAACTCTACAGTAAACCCTTTATTGCACAGCTGCTGCCTCGAGGAGCGGCTGACTCCCACTTTGACAGCTGCTCTCTGACTGCACTGCTTTGACTCATGCAGTATTGCATATTTAACCTGAATAAATTTTTTGCAGGTGGAGTTTAGTCAGTCTCCCTGGGAAGACAATGCTCCTGAATAGCTCATTTCTACAATAGCTCATTTCTACAATGGTCATGGCAGTGTGATGTGAGCACCGCAAAGGCAAGCAAGCCCCAAATAAACAAACAAGCTCCCTACTGCTGACACCTCACTGGCCCTCTGACCTGTTCTCCCAGACTTGGTCCACCCTGCATGGAGGTGCTTTATTGATACCCACTGGTGTTCATAGCATGGGTTTGGTGTATGGAGGGCTATGCTTCTGACCCAGGGAGACTTGGAGAATGCTGCCTGTTATGAGTCCTTCTGCTCCAAGCAGCAAGAACTCAGTGGAAGCCCTGAGCTATTGCTTCTGCTGGGGCAAGATACCATCACTCAGTGGACTGGGAAATACTACACCTCTGTGCAAAACAACGGCTTTTACATAGTTGAGATCAATGATTATTTGATGTGGTGTGAGGCAGCCTGCTCTGTGGTAGCTGTAAAAACTCAACAAGAGCTGGGAGCAGTCCAGCAAGATCCCACCCTGATAAATCTGTGCACTGGTACTGATTAGAAGGTAGGATGGTGAGATTTTTATCAGAGTGGGCTGGCAGAAAAACAGGTTCTCTGCTTATTGCTAAAGGGAAAGATGTTAGGGAAAATCTCACAGTTGCTATGACAGAGCAGAGGCTTTGGGAAATAACACATGGAGCAACTTCCTGCCCCATCTACCTCCCAGGTCTTTGCTTTGGAAAGTGCAGGCAAGAAACTGCAGGAGGAAAGCTGCACTGGGAGTTTTCGTGCTGGAATGTGAGGAGTGGCTTCTCCTGGTGAAAGTATCAAACAGGGCAACTTTGAATGCTGGATGGGCTTGGGAGGTATCTACCTGGATGGGAGGCATCACCACAGTTGTCCTCCAGTTGAGAAACTTGATCCTCTAGACCAGCAGGCTGGCCTGAGCTGTGGCAGGGACCTGGAGCAGGAAGAGGGATCACCTCAAATCTCTCTGGAAGGGGAGGATGTATGGAGGACAAGAGACAAATGTCTTGTGCCTTATATACTTGCAAGGCACAAGAATGCCTATAGTTCACAGTATGGAGAGCCAAAGACCCTGAGGACTGAATATATCTGGCTGATGCTGCTTTCAGACTAGTCCTCATTCTGTTCTTCATGAAATGGATAATTCTACAAAGTTTTTTGTTGAAAGAGGGTGAATTTTGTCCTAATTCCAAGAAAATCTCATTGCATTGATCTGCTTGGCATCGTTGTCCTTGTTGCTTTTGTCTGTCTAATGGTGTGATAGTGAACGTTCATCTTCATGCTGTTTAGCTGTATTACTCATAGAGAAGGAAGGGAAGGATTCTGATAAGCAAAAGCTAACATTTTCATTTAGAGACTGTGTATTCATTCTATCTGTGGTAAACACATGTATTATGGTGTTTTTCATTCACCTGTAGGTGATTTCCTGTGTGACCTGATCTAGGTGATCTGGCTCTGGCAGGGGGATTGGACTAGATGATCTTTTAAGGTCCCTTCCAATCCCTAACATTCTGTGATTCTGTGATTTTATTAATACCCTTCAATACTGTACTACAACAAAAGTAAATCTGAATAGGGCAGCTTAATGCCACACATGCAATCTCTGTGTATGAGACAGCTGGATCAAAACTAAGCCCTGAAGGAGAACTAGATCTTCTGAGGGAGCTGGCAGAAGTGTTCACCAAGCCACTTTCCATCAATTATCAGTCG
>JAAGNO010007479.1:40085-54861 GCA_033439905.1 Ceryle rudis
GGAACAAGCTGCCCCAGGAAGTGGTGGAGTCACTATCCCTGGAGGTATTTAAAAGACGTGTAGATGTGGTGTTTAGGAACATGGTTTAGTGGTGGACATGACAGTGCTAGGTTAGTGGTTGGACTTGGTGATCTTAAAGGTCTTTTCTAACATAAAAAATTCTATGATTCTAACAACCTAAACAATTATATGACATGAAACTAAGGTAGTTTTTCAAGGTGCAAAAAAGCCTCTCGTGGTAGTCTTAGTCCCTAATCCAGCATTCAAGTCTTGTCTTCAAAGTACAGAGGCACCAGGGTTTCCCCACAGAAAGAAGTGCAAGAGAAACATGAACTTTTTAAAATGCAAATGTTTCACTGAAAACTGTAAATATTCACTGCAGAGGGAACTAGATTGAGTGCAAATTTTCACTTATTCTAGGAATGAGGGACAGAGCAAGAAGACCACCAGGGGATTGGTGCTGGGACCAGTGTTTAACATCTTTGTCTGTGACATAGAAAGTTGAATTGAGTGCACCCGCAGTAAGTCTGCTAACACCATCAACCTGTGTGGTGCGGTTCACATGCTGGAGGGAAGGGATGCCACCTAGAGGTACCTGGACAGGCTTGAGAGGTGGTCCCATGATAACCTCATGAAGTTCAACAAGGCCAAGTGCAAGGTCCTGCACCTGGATAGGGGCAATCCTGAGCACAAATGCAGGCTGGGAGGAGTATGGATTGATAGAAATCTTGAGGAGAAAGGCTTGGGTGTGCTGGTTTATGCAAAGCTCAACATGAACCAACAATGTGAGAGTGTCACCCAGAAGGCCTACTGTATTCTGGGCTGCATCTAAAGAAGTGTGGCCAGCAGGTCGAGGGAGATGATTCTCCCTCTGTACTCTGCTGTCATGAGACCCCACCTGGAGTACTACATCCAGCTCTGGAGCCCCCAACACAAGAAGGACATGGACCTCTTGGAGCAGGCCAAGAGGAGGGCTGTGAAGATGATCAGAGGGATGGAACACCTCCTTTAAGAGGACGGGCTGAGGTAGCTGGGGTTGTTCAGGCTGGAAAGGAGAAGGCTCCAGGGAGACCTTATTGTGGCCTTCCAGTATCTGAAGGGTGCCTGTAAGAAAGCTGGGTAGGAACTTTTTACAAGGGTAGTGATAGGATGAGTGTTAATGGCTTCAGACTGGAAGACGGTAGATTTAGATTGGAAATTATGAATAAATTCTTCTCCATGAGGGTGGTGAGACACTGGAACAGGTTGCCTATGGAAGTTCTGGATGTTCCATCACTGGATCCATCATCCAGATCATGTTGGATGGGGCTTTGACCAGCCTGGTCTAGTGGGAGATATCCCTGCCCATAGTGTGTGTGGGGTGGAACTGGATGATCTTTAGGGTCCCTTCCACACCATTCTGTGATCTCTGAGTCCTGTGACACATCCTCCAAATCTTACCTCTCCATACAACATTCCCTGTTGGGTAGTGCATTTCTGCACTTTAACTTTCTTTAAAGTTAAACTGAGCACATGCATGATATCATCTATTCCCTGTAAACTGTTAGTCAACAAAGTCTGATCTGGAAATATCCTTTTATAAGTTCCCAGTCCCAGTTCTAACAGAGAATCATTCTTAAAATAACTTAGTAATTGCATTTCCCTCAGAATAAGTTTTAAATAAAACTATAATTCATGAATTTCATGTAGATGTCCTTGTGTATGTTTAATATCCTTCTCAACACTGATGTTGCTGTAAATGAGTTTGCTGGCATCTTGCAAAAGAGTATTTCCATGAGGAAAGTAGCTTTTCAGTTCAGTCCTACCCCTGGAGATTAATTACAAGTGAGATAGACTGATTTATATAAATAAATCTTTATTTCTCTTACTTTTGATTACATTCAGTTTCTTTTCCATAAGCCATCTGGAAGGAAAATACTTATGATTTATTACTTTACTAAACAAGAAAGTATCCTCTGTGGTTGGAAGGCTTATGTTAACTGCTCATATGGAAGGTCTGAAGAAGACTTTGCCTGACTTGTGCAAGTATCTTACTAAGGAAAAGTTGCTATATTGTTTACTGTGTCTCACGTAGGAAACACAGTGCACATGCAAGATGCTTTGATGAAGGAAAACATTTGAAAGGAAAAAAACAACATAGAATAAAATAACTCACTAAATGTTGAAGTTGTCACTAGAACTTTGGTTGCAGCCAGGAAAGAATCGCAGAGCAAGATCAAACATCTGTGCACAGAAGAGATGAAAGATGTGATGAAAAGTGAGTACTGAAATGCATATGTATGTAAAAGAGAGCATATGACTAGTCCTCATTTAGGCATACTGTTCATATGCATGCAGATTCTGTAGCCATCATAAAGCATTACCATATCTTGAACATTCAAGGGACAGATACTGGAGTGTACAACTAGAATTTATTTTCTGTTCCAGAATCTTCTGTCTTCTGTTCAATCCTTCTGGTAAATCTTTCAGGTGAAAATTTAAGACATTTTGGAACTCAGTTGCCCCCAGCCAGAGAGCACTACCTCGTGCCCATGCCTGTCATTGCACTGTGTATGATAGTCTTGACATATTCACAGTTCTGTCAAGAGCGTCTGAGAAGAGGTGTTAAATAGACAAGTATGCTCCATACTTCTAGTTGTTTCTAGGTTGGTAGGGTGGGAAAGATCGTGCAGCAGTCATCACAGAAAGCCTGTGTAGGTAGAGCCTATATACCAAAGTGTCCTGTGGAAGCATGTTAATGTAAATAATTGATGGAAATGAGTTTGTGGTGACCTGCCAGAATGCAAGCTGCAAAGGCTAAGGACAACCATACAGTTTCTTCTTTTGCCTTCATTGGAAGAGGGAAAAGAATTATTACGTGAAACCATCTCGGTGACCTGTCAGAATCCTTAACATCCTGAAAACTTACAACGTCAAAGACTTGTTTAAGAAAAGGGATATGAGCAATTGAATAATTTAATAAAATTTAGTTTATTGAATATATATACTCAGCTGGCTGATCTGCCTTCTGCTTCTTCACTTTGGCCAACAGTATTAAAGAATCTATTAAATAACAACAAATTATATCAATTTGTGAACTTTAGCTGTAATACTTTATATATGGCTTTGGGAGCAAAAACTTCAAGTGTAATCCCAAAATCTTCAAGTGTAATTCCAAAATATCTATATAAGGGATTTCCATAATGCTTGTTTAAGGCCATGTCTGCAACAGAAAGATAAATAATGTAAGGCACCAATTTGAATAATAATTCTGAGAGGTTTCTCTGTAGACAACTTCATTCCAAAATGAGAACTTTTATTCTCTTGTGAACTTGTCATTGTAATAGTTGTTTGCATAAGAAAGGTTGTCCCCAAGAGAAAAAGTTTTTTAGGGCAAATTCTACTAGTAAAATGTTATCATTTCAGTATATCCATTATGAGTAGTAAGATCCTTGTAAGAAGCCAAGCTTTTAGTGTGATTCTGCTATACTGCTTTCCGCAGGTAGAACTGTAAGCATGGAGCACCAGGTTTTGGGGATTATAGGAAAAGGAGCCCTGTGCCACCATCTTCTGGTAAAATCATGGAATGGACAGTACAAATTCTGTCTTAATTTGAAACCGGAAAGAACAGTAGCTTTCTGTCTTGCTGTTACTGTATTAGTGGGGATTTTGATTTTCTTGTTAAGTTTTAGTTGGGTTTGTGAAATGCTGTGCTTGAATTGACTGCTGTCACTCAGAAGTAAGGGTTTGGTGTTATGGTAGGTAGTTCATATACAGATCAGCTCATTAGTGGGGAAGGAGACAAAGATTAGAAATTATTGGGAAAGAAAAGAGAGCAAATCAGATTGGAACATTGTGCCACTGCCTAAATCTCTGGGTCGTGTACATATGGGTTAGAGCATGTAAATCTGATCCTATAATAACAGAAAGGGTAAATGAGAACTAAAAAATCTTTATAATAAGGTGGTAATGTTAATCAAATGTCTAGAACAGCTCCTGTTTGAGGTGACAGATCTTCAGCCTGGAAAAGAGAATTTAGACTGCATAAATTAGGCAAAAATTATTTGTAGCACAGATTGGGTGCATGGAGACTACCATTACATCTAATGCCAGAGCTACAGATCATCACATGAAGCATGTGTAAGACACATCCAAAGCCAATAAAAAGAGGTGGTTCCACAAAGAGCAGACAGTATACGTGGAGTGGCACATTGCAGGGTTATCCTGCAACTCCAAAAGTGTACCAGCCCAGTACTTGTTCCTCATGTGTTCCTGACAGAGACAAATTTCAGATGATAATATTGCATTTTTTTAAAGGCACATCTTAATTCACAATACAGTCTATAAACCAAAAGTTTGCTGGGTAGATATTCAATATTTTGGTTTTCTATTTCATGTTGTGTCTGTTATATATTTCACAAAAGTAACCACTGAAAAGGAACCCTTCTTTCTGGAAGCCTGCATCACTGGTGGAGTGAGGAAGGGTAGAACCTTGGTGTGAAGGGAGAGCTTCTGGCTGGGAGCAGACAAGCAGTGGGGAAGGCTCTGGGAACAAAGACTTGCAGAAGACAGTAAGGGTGTTCCTCCACCTTCTGTGCATTTTCTAGAAAGTGTAGATTCTTTTTTTTTTTCCACATAGGGAAGAAGGGATTTAGTTTTGTGTTTAAAAAGCTGTAAAGAAGACAGAGGATGAAGGAGCTTGTACTTGTTCCTCATGCATCTTTTCCTCACGCTTCTCTGCACAGCAGACCTGGGCTGAGAACACCTTCTGGGGAGAGTGTTCAGCTCCAGCCCAAAGAGACTGAACAAAAGTTCTTGAACTTTCAACCACCTTTTGTAGTGCCAACTTTTCTTGCCGAGGGAAGATGTGAGCTAATATAATAGGAAAGGTCTGAAAAGACCTGTGTTTACTGAGGTGCAGTGGACAGACTTTCTATTATGGGCTGCAGAAAGCAATGTGTTGTGTCCTTCTCCCATTACATAGGCACTAGTCCAAGATAAATCTAACCTATAAACAGGTGCCTTCTGTCTTAGAAACTTGTTTCTGCATGGGCAAAGTTAATGCTTAATACTATCTATCTGTAACTGTAGATTTTGTACTGAGTGTAAAGCAGTGGAAGCTGAGGTCAGCTGCATTTCTTTGGTAAACAAACCACTTTCAGTCCAAAGCATACAATTAACGGCAGGGCAAAGATGCATTTCATCATTTTCCAGTTTTGTAATTCACTGTTCATACTTGGAAAACCCCTTCTAAAGTGCTCTTGCAGGACTCTAGTTTAAGGCTCAAAGCATATCACTTAAAATCAGGCAATAATTTAAGATTGAAGGACTGCTGGACTGCTCTATTGGAGAGCGATTACATATAGGGTTATAGGCTGTCTGCTTTACCAAGGTGGATTCTAGATCGCGATGCTTCCCAGTCACTATTACTTCACTGAGCCAATATCTTTTATGTCCTGTGCTTTTACAGAGACTTGTTGGATTTTCTAAGTGAATATTCACTCAAACCAATTTTATCATAGTTATCACAGTGGATTTTATTAGATAACTAGAGTAAAGTTTAGATTCAGGAGCATTATACTTTTAGAAATTGACTTTTAAAGTTCTCTCATCCAATGGTACCTGTTAATGAATGACACTGGGTCTTGGTTGAAATATACGATGATGTGAAACATTCATTCTGGTTATAAAATCTTATGAAACAGTTCTAGCATCTACCAAACCTACTCTTTGTCTATTTTGTACTGCTAAATTAGACTGTCTACAAGATCTTTCTGGATAGCTAATGATGATAAAAATGGAGATACACAATTATTAAAAGATAATATATAATAAATTGGGTTTTTTTCATAAGTAAATATAAGGATGATGAAAATATTCATGGTAGCTAGTGAAAAATGGAGTCACATGAACTGTAAAAACTGAGAAAGTGTGACTCATACAGCCTTACTTTTCAAAGGAAACGGCATCAAATTTTCATATTTATAGCCACTTGCCTTTTCATAACTACCCTCTGTAACATTGCAGCTTATTGGCAAATTTCAGTCAGGCTTAACAGAGAGGTAGGACTGCAGTTAAAAAAAAAAATGTTAATGAATGTTTGTACTATGAAACATTCATTTGTGATGTGAATCAGTACGTTGACATTGTGCTTGTAGTCTACATTAGGCCAGAACAGAGGGATAGGCTCAGATTTTTAATCTCATTAATTTCTTCAGGACAGTTTGTTAGCTGGATGCTACAGAAGTTGATGATTGGATAGTTTGTCTATAGAGGAGCTGGATACACCATAGTACTTCAAGATCAGGTAAAGACAGAAGTCTCTACCTCACCACAGCTTGCTGGATGGAGTCTACATCTAAATAAAAATAAAATAATAAAATAGTAATAAATAAGGGCATATTATGTTCTGATGACAGATTCTCTGAGAGTTACTGTCTCTCAGCCTAGGTATTTACAGCCTAATCAATTTATTTCATTGCCTTAGTTTTAACATTTTTTTTCCCTTTCATTTAGAATTGACAGTGATTTTCAGAGTTTTCAACAAAATCTTGATAAATAAACAACATATTTTTACATAACTTCAGATCAGGATGGTAAAAAAAATCATTTTTATTAGTTTTTAGAAAAATTGATTTAAAACAATGTATATAAAACCTAGTGAAGGTGTAATTCTTCTAAGATCTTAAAAGAGTGTTTTGATAGTATTGTTATGTTATTAAAACATCAAAATTAATTTGAGATAGCATTTCTTCAGGTTTTTTTTAAATTCAGATCATAACATTAATTATTGCCACAGGTTCTGATTTAACAAAGATAATGCTTATATTTAGCAGAACTACTCACACACTACTCATATGACTAGAATTAATAACACTTGCATATCTTGTTCAATCGGGTATCACATTTAAAAACTGCTCCTAGGGCCTTTATTTCTTCTTCTACTTGAATAGGCTTGGAGGAAACCCCAAGTTTCCTATCTCTCAGCCTTGTGCTTGAATTATTACATTAACATATCATGCTAGTTGATCTTTTCCCAATACTATGATAGGTGTGTGTGTTTTTACATATATAAATATTACATGTCTTTCATAGGTAGAGGAAAACATACATAATTATTCACACAAAATTATCTGCATGTTTCTCATAAGTAGTTTTTATATTTTGTTTGATTTTTAAGCAGAAGATCCACAGAAGCAACAGAAGGTAGCTTGAAACAGACACAGGTTCCAGAATCTCCAAGGCTGATAAATACACCTTGGTTAGAAAGTGAAGAAAATAGCAAGGAATAATGAGCAAAGTAGAAAGAACTTTAAGGTAAAACATACTACAGCATTTCATTGTGAAGTGTGAGGTTCTGGTAACAGACTGAGTCTGAGGGTACAAAACTGTCTGTTACATCCCGGAGAAGGACATTAGCATCATATTGTTGTTGTAAGGCCAAATGTTCAGTCTTTCGAAAATACCAGAATTAATACTGTCCAGCCTTGATGCAATAAAAATGGTTGTATTAATGGGAACAGGCATGACATATTTTGCAAGCCATTTAATGACACAGGCGTACAGATACTCAGTTCTGGTCTCTTGTCTCACTTCTGAGACTGAACATATTCTAGTAGCTCATTTGTTTCTGTCCTGTACTAGCACTTGCCCTGTCTTCCTCCTCATTCTCTTCTCCAGACACTTACCCTCTAGTACTTAGCCTCACTTTCCCTTCCTCCACTCTGTATGATGGTTGCTTAATCCTCAGAGCTGCAACCATTTCTTCCCTGCATTTTTAGTTATGGCAGGGGAGCATTTCCAGCAGGCCTTGCATCCTTCCTGTCAGCTGTGGTGCTTTCCCAATGTCTTTTCTCTTGATGGAAAATTAGGTATGGATAAGCATCATTAAGTGCATAGCAGAGTTTACAGTTCCTCTTTGAAAAGATACCAGTGGCATTCAGCAACATGCAGTCTTAGAGGGAACAGCTTTGTTTTGGTGCTCCAAGAATAAATGCAATGGTGGGAGGAATGAATGAAAGAGAATACATGCTGTCTTGTGCTTCTTGGTTGCCTTTCAGAGTTCCCTTACAGAGCCTGGCCTTGGACCATAGACTGAAAATCTCTACATTATTGAAGTGTCAGTATGAACTAAGAACATCTGTATTGGTATCTGTGTTCTTGTGTGCAACCCCAGTCAAAAAGGTGTCATCCTTCAGGTGATTCTTCCATTTATCTCCTTTCTGCCTCACTGCTAATAAGCTGATTATTTATGAAGATTTAGGATTATTGGTATGAGTTTACAGAGCTTGCTGAACTGGAAACACTCAAGTTCCTATTTTTCATCTTGTAAATCTTATTCACTGTTTTATTGACTCTAGAAGGCCAGTGACCACATGCATTGTTGGCTGCTTTTTGACAGTTCATAATCCATTTGTAGTTACTGGGCAGTGGTTCACAGTGTTTTATGAATTATGGATGGATATTACTCTCACTTCAAAATCTGATGGTTGCCATCAACCTCTTGGGGTGTTCTGGCATTGTGGAGTCAATGGGATGTAGATCGCATATTTCACACCTACAATACAGGAATGATGCTATAGCTGCCTAGTGGAATAACAAAACCATCCTACACAATGGTCCCACAGTCGCAACCAGATCTATTAAAGGATTAATTTCCTGCCTTAGATTGTCCTTGAGTGACCTGTCCATATATGACATTCAAACCTGAATATCATCCAGTAATACCAGTTATGTCGTCTTTAGCACTGGCTGAAGGGTGAATTGGCAGCCTATTTTATGTGCTGCTGGTGTCCATTTGAGTTCTATATGATATAGAAGACTAACCTGAGGAAACAAGATATTCACTGACTACACTTTGCAGTCAGTTCCTGCAACTGTTTAATGCTTACCAGTGGTGATTTTGGTGTGTATTTTCTAAAAAAGCCAGGGGAAAAGTTGGAAAACAACTCCCTAGATACTTATTCACAGGTAACGACCATCAGCAATGAGTGAACAGCTGTATTGACATGTCTCACTAGAGCGACAGTGTCATGTGTTATTGTCTAAAGAAACCTAGAGACCATTCTGCAATCACATACAGTCTGCTTCCCTTAAGAAAAGCCCCAAAACCTTTAAATGTGGTGTCAAAGCTTGTGACTGAAATATTCAATAAGGCAAAAGGACTGTATAAATCTAAACCCTGTTTTGAAATTCTAAGAGTGGTTATGACTCTGGCAGTGTCCGCATCCCATTTATTGGTCCCCCATGACCAAACTAAGAGGACAGTCTGTCAGGGAGGCTGTGCTTGGTGGTGAGCTGTGCTTTGTCCCCTGCAGCCAGGCCCGGGCAAGGGGTGGCCTTCACATGAAGTCACAATGTTTGGCTCCAGCCATGAAGGATATGGCTATGTCTCTCCTGCCAGGCAGCCACAGCAGAAAGCTTCTCCTGTCAATTCACAAGCATAGAAACAGCAGGAGATAGACTCCACTCTGCTCCCTCTCATTCGCATCCCCACCAGACAGCACTGTTATCTTGTGTTCAGCCATGACACTGAGTTGGACAAACTGTCCAGAATGTCTAGCGTCATTACTGCTTGCTGTGCATCCTTGCTGACAATTTTTATTTGATCTAATTAATGATTAATGGGAGTGTTCTGCTTAATCCTGTTCAATGGTGCTGAAGAGAAGACAGAACAGACAAGACCAGAAGGACACAGTAAAATCCTTTCTGCAACACTGTAAGTACTTTTTTAGTTTTCCCTTGGATCATCTGGACTTTTTGTTTTGTGGGATTATGTTGTTGTCTGGGAAGGGCATCTTTTATTGACACTTCTGAAGAAGCTGTAAGAGTATTTTGTAATTTTTTTTCTACACAATGTGATCTGTATTTGTATCACATTTTTGCTTAACATGGATTTAATTGTCTGGTTATTCAATTAATTGATGAAAACTAATGGGACTGCAGTAGCCACTCCACAGTACTAATTACAAAATCAACTTCTACCAGTTACTCTGAGAAAAGGTCATAAGCCTCCAGTTATTTGCAAATTTTAAAAAAATTACTCCTACCCTCTTCTTTAAAAGTTAATATGATCTAAATGACCTCTTCTGAGAGAGTACTTGGTTATACAACTAGTGTATTGGGAGGCATATTTTTTTCACATTACTGATGTGCATCAGTAATGTGAAATAGTGTGGAGTGTGGGATTAGGAGTGTGGGATTCTGGAGGACAGGTGTGTTTCAAGAGCCTCATTTTACATGGCTGGAGCACATAGCACAAAGATATTGATTTCCATGACATGTTTTATATGTCTATCTTTTTTCCAGAAACGGTTAAAAGGAAAATGAAGCCCACCTTCTTCCTGTGTTTATTGCTGGATGCTTTGTATACTGTTATCCAGTGTCAGCATCCTCGCTACCGCAATAAGCAGGATGATCCTAAAGGGACATATTACCCAGAATGCAGTTCTCACAGGGAAGGAGTTTATCCAGTTAAGAACAAAACCTTTGCCAGACTAGTTGCCAGCAATGCTGACTTTGCATTTTCATTTTACAAGCTGGTCGCATCCGAAGCAACCGATCAAAATATTTTCTTTTCACCCATAAGCATCTCTGCTTCCTTTGCAATGCTGGCGCTTGGTGCCAAGTCAATGACACTGATGCAGATTCTGGAAGGTCTTGCCTTTAACCTGAAAAAGACTCAGGAACAGGAAATACATGAAGGTTTTTGCCAACTCCTCCGCATGTTGAATCGTTCAGACAGTGAGCTCCAGCTGATCCTGGGAAATGCCCTTTTTATAGAAGATACACTAAAACCACTACAAAAGTTCTTGGATGATGTTGAAACCTTGTATGAATCTGAAGTGTTTTCTACTCACTTTAACAACTCCTCTGGTGCTGAGAATCAGATCAACAGTTATATTGAGGAAAAGACAAATGGGAAAATTGTTAAACTAGTGGAAAATCTTGATCCTCTCACTGCAATGGTTCTTGTTAACTATGTCTTCTTTAAAGGTAAGAAATATCAGAGGGTGTGAAGGTTGTAACTTAGATGCCTACTGCTTATTGTAGGGAATGAAGACCTAAGAGAAAGAAACTGTAGTTTAAATATTTTAAATTGAGGAAATCATGTTCTGTATCTGGAAAATACTGTTGTAACGCTACGTATATTATTTACCAAATATATAAATGTGTCCTCACCTGGTTGAGTGAAAGACTGTTTTTTGAAACAAATATCTTTGTTGAGTTTGGTAAATCCTTTAGTGTGATTATAGGCTCATGCTCTAGTGAAAGATTATGTTTTCAGTATGTAATTGTCTTTAAGCACCTGAAATTAAAAAAAAAAAAAGAGCTGCAACACTGTAACACCTGAGGATGTAATAATTAGAAAAAGATATTTGCTATAGTGAAAGAAAAGCTGTGGGACTGCATTATGTTTTATTCACGGTGACCATTCCTCTTTGTATTCCACTGAGTTATTTTTCTTTTTGTCGTAAGCCCATTGGGAGAAACCCTTCAGTACTTCATATACAAAACAAGAGGATTTTTTTGTGGATCAGAAAGTGTCTGTAAAAGTTGACATGATGTATCGAAAGGGTTACTACAGAAATTACTTTGATGAAGAGCTGTCCTGTTGGCTGGTTCAGATACCTTACAATGGAAATGCTGTAGCATTATTTGTTTTGCCCAATGAAGGGAAGATGAAACAAGTGGAAGATGCTCTCCTGAAAAGGACTGTATCTAAATGGGAAAAGTTCCTTCAAGAAAGGTAAGTGTTTATGCTAAGGTGAGAGGTGACCATGTTATGAAGTAGTAGCATTTATCTCACCAAGAAAGAACATTAAAAGCCAGGTTGTTTTACCAAACTCTATTCACTCAATGGTCCTTTCTGTGGAGGAATTTTCTTTCCTTAGTTGGAAAATGAAAAATTGCTGTGGGTAATGAACAAATAGGGCATTGAACTTGGGATCCATCTTGGGTTAAGTTCCTGGCTCAGCCACAAATTGCACCATGAGGAAGTTAACAGACCTTTGTTTCATATGGGTATTGTGAAACTACTATGGAGTTGCTATCGGGTGTTAGGTTGTCGAGGGCATTGTATGTAAAAGCAGAAATGTTATTAATTTATCAGTACTGCAGCTACTTCTGTGGTGGCTCTGTTGCATATTCAAGCAGCCTTAGGAGAGCCAGTTATGATCTTTTGAAAAAGATCTATTACCTGGCAGTAGTAGCTCTGTTTGCCACACAGTTGATATAGTTGTGTCTTCCACTTCACTCCTTGAATCCCACTGTGGAAACACAGGATAGCATGGGCTCATTCTGCTCTAACCCTTCATGTTAGATAACTAATCTGGTCAGAAATGCTATATGAACTCTGAGAGTAGACTTTTAATATTTAGAAAAATAAATGTGAAGTGTCACTATACTGAAGCCATTGAGAAATGTAATCTAGATTACAATTTGTCCCTGTTTGTGTTATTTGTTACAGAAAAATACATTTGCACATTCCAAAATTTTCTATTTCTGGTACCTACGATGTGAAAAAAATAGTCAAGCAAGTGGGTATGATTGCCCTGTTCACTGAACAAGCTGATCTGTCCAGGATTACTGGGAGGCGTGGACTGATGGTTTCAAAAGTAAGTCAGCACATGAAATACAGCAACCACTGGATTTGTCTGTTCCCAGGGGCCTGACATTAATACCCCATGAAAAGCTTATCCCAGTCTCTCTGAAGCACCACTCAATAATCAACAGCTGCCAGTCTGGAGGCAAAGCAAACCCTATCTTTCCTAAAACTGAAGCCAAACATGTTTACAAGGGGTTATACACAGCCGATTTGAGGACAAGGAAGAAGACATACGTATAATTAAATGTTCTTTTGGCTACTAAACAAAATTATCTAAAGGTAGCACATTAACTTTGGTAAAATTTCCTCTAATTCCGCCTACAGAGGGCAAAAGGCTGTTAGTCCTGCCCTTCTAGTGCTCTCAAAAAGTTATTTTATTCAGCTAGATGATAGGGTAAATTCACAATAATATGTGAAGCTGCCAAAGGCAAAACTAAGTCTAGGCTAAATTACCAGGTTTCTTTGCTTCCAGAATTTGTTGTCATCAGTCATCTTGAGTGCTCTTTGGCTAGCTGCTGTTTGAGGGTTACTATCTGCACACGAAGTGAAGGAGGCTGGCAGGAGTGGTATGATGGCTGATCGCACTGTGCTGGGAGGGGGGGCGGCTGGTGATAAACTTCCCAAAAGCTGGTGCTGCCAGGTCTTGCCCCAGTCAGGCTGCCTTTGGCAGGAGCAAGGAATATGCCAGGCTGCTTTCATCTTGCCAGGCTGACAGACAGAGGTTGTTTTGCTTTGTGTCCTTGCAGGTGATCCACAGAGCCATGCTGAACATTCATGAGAATGGCACTGAAGCAGCAGGGGCTACAGTGAAGGAGGTTACCTGGAGATCTGGAGACTTTCCTCGTCCACCTCGAGTCAGATTCAACAGGCCCTTTCTTCTGATGATTCTGGATAAATACACCCGCACCATCCTCTTCATAGGGAAAATTGTAAACCCCCTGAAAAATGACTGATTGACCAGAGGATATGCATTTGTGCACATTGTGGGCTAAATTCCTTTGACCCAATGAGACATTTATGAATGCATACCATGGAGCTCATCTTTCAACCATTATCCTTATGTACATAATTAATCCCTTAAACCACAGAAATTATTTTTCCTTGTCCAAAAGTCACTGGTATTTCCCCCAGTCTACAGCTGGGTATAGCTTGTAGTGTCAATGAAACACAAGTCACTTTTCACCATTTTTGTAAGAAGCCCTTTCTGCCATGCTCCTGGGGGATAATTGAGATGACTGAAAGTTTCTGAATGATGTAGCTATTGCTGTACACTCATCATGTGTGTGTACAGGAGAGCAGGAGAAGGAAAACAGGGAAAAAAGGGTGAGGTGTTAAGTCCTGTCTGTTTAATCAACTAACTTTTGATGACTAGTCTTAAATGCAGATTCCCTTAATAAGGAAAATAAGTGAAATTACATTAATTTCTTTGTTTATTAAGCAAACATGGTGTGAAGCTGCAGCATCATTGACTGTAACACTGAAGGACACGCCAATGTAAAGGGCTGATGAGTGCAGCCATTTTAGCTTGCCTCCCTCGGTCTCCTTCTCATTGGAAATCCCCCTCATGAATATGAGAAGGTTGGTTTTGCTTTACAAATAATGATTATTCTGCTAAGAAAGAAATGATACCAGTAAAAAGACTCTTCTATCTTGCTAATATAGCTATTGCCATTGCCTGAGATAAAAGTATGGTAGAGCAGTCATGGTATAGAATCAGCTTCTTTTTTATGGATTTCTTGTCATTGTCATTTCTCTTTTCTCCTACTGATGTGTCCTTCATTATCACACTTGCCACCTAGACATGTCAGACTGTGGTAGAAAAGAGGAGGAAAGATAAATTATAGCTCCAAGAAGTTTTTATCTCCTCAGTAGGAACAGCAGAGCTTTCCTATATACTGTTAACCTGCTTTAAACTATCATAGACACATATACAAAATGCAGGTAATATCCGAGGTGTCACTTTTCTAAATATTAACAGTGGATTTCAGTTATATAGTAAAAACATACTGTGAATTAACACTTGTGCATTTTCACTTAAGGTTTCTTGAGTCTAATTTATTACTATTGTTAGTTTATAGTGACTCAATTGACAGGATTTTAACATACCGTCTACACTAGATAGTTGTATATTTATGAAAAGATGGAAACACAAATCGGTAAATATTTAAAATATTTTATATTTTGTATACT
>JAAGNO010007479.1:63122-81746 GCA_033439905.1 Ceryle rudis
CCTTCTCTGGACCTGCTCCAGCACCTCAATGTCCTTCTTGTACTGTGGTGCCCAAAACTGGACACAGTACTCAAGGTACAGTCTCACAAGTGCGGAGTACAGGGGCACAATCACCTCCCTACTCCTGCTGTTCACACCGTTTCTGATCCAGGCCAGGATGCCATTGGCCTTCTTGGGCCTGGGCACACTGCTGGCTCATGTTCAGCTGGCTGCCCACCAGCACCTCAGTGTTTAGGCACTTGCAATGATGGCACACATATTTTATACAGCTTTTTCAAATGCTAAAGTCTACATTAAGTACTTTTCAGATCTTTATATGTTAGGTGGTCCTTAACAGAGCTACAGAGAGAATTATTAGATTGTGAGGAGACAGGGTCTGAAAGATTACAAGATAACTATTCAATATACAGCTAAAATTACACAAATGAATTAAGTACCCTCTTTATTAATGAGACCAAGAGGATTCATTGGCTTCTGGATAGTGGCCAGTGGGATCTCTAGTGTGTAGAAATAAAAGATGAGATGTTGACACTTAAGTGGAGTCCAGTAGGCTGGATACTATGGCTGAGCATTTGATACTTCCTGTAGCTTCCTTGACCCAACTCTAGCCTTCCGAGCTTAGTGCTGGGCAAAACTGTGCGTACCTATATGCTCAGGTAGCATATAGGGCACACTAGCTGCCCTTGGCACAAAAATCTCATTTCCAATAAATTTTTGCTTAGGAGCTGCATACCCTTTGGGATGTAACACTCCGCTCTACAGACCAGCTGAACCTTGTGGTCTTTGCTCTCTGGAGTGGAGAGATGTGGACACATGCATAGCATGTCCAAGAAAACCAGCTTCATTAGCATTCAGCTTTGTCCTTTTAACTAATACATATTTGAAGCCATGTAATGTTTATCAGAGGAAAGAGCAGTATGAGTAAAGCAGTAAAAAACAGCACAACACATATAAAACCAAGACTCTTCTAAATGTAAGTACTCAGTTATCTTTACCTCAAAGATATTGGTGTAGCTGTACGGCATTCCACTAGCAAGTGATGAACCACATCTGCTTTCAAGGATGAAACCAGATTTTTAAGCACTTAAATGACATGACAACTTAATTCCAAGAAGTATTGAATAGCAAATTGTGGGGATACCTTATAGCAGGTCCTCAGAATATAATTCTGCTCTGAATATCCCAAATTGCTCTTTCACATCTAGAAGAAATCTGTTTCATTAACAAGGGAGAAGAATTATGACTTTCCAACTGTCAATCTTATTTTTTTTTATAATTTCTAATGTTCCCTAAAGCTTACAACCAGATAATGAAGACTGAGGCAAATGAGCTGTATTATTTCAGCCAACATGAAAATCCATGGGATTCATAAACTGATTTTGCTATGCCAACCTACCCTGTAAGTCCTTATTTACTTAGATCTTACAGAGCAAAGCTGCAGAAGGACAAGCTGGTTCCATTTCACCCAAGTCTTAGCAGTTAGAGTGCTAATACAGAGTGGGGGGAATTCCAAGAAACATCTCCTCTGCTCTGCTGAACACTGTGTCTCTGAGTGTCTTTGCCATTGACTAGGGGGTGAGCTGGTAACTCATGTCTTCTTCCCTGAAGCTGTTTCATTTCAAGTGGGACACTAGATAAAGGCTATTTAGAATTGCTTTTCTAGTCAATAGTACAATTTTTAATTGGCTCTTGGCTTTTTTTTGACAGGTTGTACATCCTAGTTACTACAAATCATGCTAACGCGTTCTTGGTGTAACCGGTAAAAGAAAGCAATAAAGAAAGAAGAAAGTGGCCACAGTTATCAGAAACAGCCAAGATACCACAATCCAAGCTCTTTGCTGAGTGCTGCTCTGGCCACAGGGCTATTTGCCTTAGAAAAGGAGGCTTTCCTGCTGATACAAAGTTTGGAAAGACTGGGCTGTCAAGCCCACACCAGTGATTTCACCCTCCCATGACTGAGATGGGGGTGGGTACACACAGAGAGGAACCTATCTGTAAGATGTGTCACAAAAGTGGTTGTTTAAAATAAAGGGGCATATTCTGATCTAATCTGATATTGAAGCAGAAAACTTTTACCAGGTGTCTTGTGATTAGTCACTTTGTATGTTAAAATGAGTCAGGAATGAGAGAAAGAATATTGCTTTTGAGTGCTGCAATTTCATATTGTTTTCCTTTTACATTTGACATAAACTTCATTCAATCACTAATAACAAGATAATCCTGAGAATTCTTAAAGATAAACATAAAAGAATTAAGAATTTCTCCTGATGTGTTGCCATAAAATGTATTTATACAAAGGAAAAAAAAACCAACCTTTTTCACTTGTTCTCTCCCCCTGACTCTTATTTTTCTTTATTACTCACGTGTTTCTTTCTCCAGTGACACAGGACTTTTGTTAGCTGAAGTAAAGCAGAACTGAAGTAGACAGCAATGGTAGGAATTGCAGATAAATTCAGAAGCACAAGGATATAAAACCCACTCCCATACTAAAGGAGCAGGTTAGGAGATAACAGTGATTACCAAATAGCTGTTGAATGTAGTAGCAGATAGAAATAAGAGTTGTTGACACAGCTGACCTTCAGCATCCAAGACTGTTTCATTCTTTGTTCACACAGTAGCTGTGAATGATGATGAAAGCCACCCTCCCACTGTGCTTGCTGGTAGCCATGTTTCACCTCACTGTCCACAGCCTGACCCAGACTGACCATCACAATGATATGCCCAAGGCAACTGACTCCCAGGAGAAGCATCCCCATGAAGGAGATCCTCTTGAGTCCTGCCAGCTGATAGTCCCCAGCATCACAGACTTTGTTTTCTGGTTTTATAGGCAAGCAACCACACAAGAACCTGGTAAGAACATTTTCTCTTCCCCAGTAAGCATTTCCATTGCTTTTGCCCTGCTAGCTGTGGGTTCCAGAACCAGTAGCCAGGCGCAGGTGCTGGAAGGACATTAACCACACTGACACCGAGGAGCAGCAGATACACAATAGATTTTGTCATCTCCTCCTCTTTCTTAACTGCCCTGGCAGCCAGGTGCAGCTAAGCATCGGCAATGCCCTGTTCATGGAGAAAACACCTGAAGCCATTGAAAACACTTCTGAAGAACATTAAAAAAATCTATGAAAGAGAAGTTTTTCCTAGTAATTTCCAGAATTCCACCAAAGCTAAAAAAGATAAAAATGGTCATATAAAGAGCAAACCCCACAGAAATAGAAAACAAATACTTAAAGACTTTGATCCAAACAGTAGTGTAGTGGTAATTGTTAACTGCATTTATTTCAAAAGTAAACCACTTTTACTGTAGTACCTCATTGTCACCTACACTAAAACAAATATCCCAGATTATTTCTGAATCGTTTTTAAAATGAAAGGGCAGATTTAAGATTAGGTTATTATGATAAGAAACGTTGACAGTTCTCATGCTTTGAAACCCCTTTCACATCTATATTTTTCTAGTATACGTTTAGGCTCCCAAACATAGAAGTCCATTTATTTAAAACTTCAAGTTTTAGGAAATTGGCAATGCAGAACAGATTTATTCATTTGTAAATTTTTCTGTCAGACTTTATTTATTTATAATTTTAAAAATTTCAATGCTTTCACATGCCATATGAAGTAGAAAAATAAATTTCAAAGATGCAGATTAACAAAAATTGCCAAAACATTTCATTTACTTACCTATTTAATAGGTAGCCCCTTCCTATTAAATGTTTCTCTGGAGTTGGAGTCTAAATGTTCTACAGCTTGTCATCACATTATACATACCCCAAGAGGTACCTGCGAACACATTGCTTTGACAACGATTAACCTCCTCTGAGATGTTGTATCCATTTGTAGCAGCATGCAGGACATACATGGAATTTACCACCCAGAAAGGCGTGTTTGGAAATAGATGAAATTTCAGCAAAACAGATTTTATTTCAAGTACTTTATTAAATCTCAGGTGCCCTCGTCTGAGACATTTCTTTGTGATATGTGAGTATATGGGGTTTTTTTTACTGGGGGGGAGAGGGGTAGGGAATAAAGTTCAAACCTATAAAGTAATCAGAGTTCTATGAAGTTTACATTCTATTATTTATTTTTCTACTTTATTTCTATTCAATGGTATTAAAAAGATAACATACTTACAGAATGGGAAGTTGTGATCCCTGTGTATTTGTTCAGTGAATGACCTGATTTAATACAAAAGAATATCTCAGAAAATTCAATTGAATAAACGTCAAGAGAAAACCACTTTGGAGATTAAAGCCATGAAATCCTATTCCATTTATCATAATGCAATTATGATCAGGGCCAAAAGTTTGAGTTGTTCTTGCATATAAGCTTTTCCTCAGTGCTACAAGATGAAGAATGTACAAAATAGTATGGAAGGAGCTTAACATGCAGAGACATGTGGAGAGGCAGACACATGCTGTTTAAAAGGCAGACATTTGCTGTGGAACTTACTATAGAAGCAATATTCTGAAAGCAGAAAGTAAGTTCTTGCATCCTGGTCAGTCTTCATTTTCCTCAGATAAAAGGTAAGATAATATGATGAACTTAATTAATTTATCTGTCTTAAAGAGGTATTGTACAAGTCCATACAAAATTTAGCCTGGGATATTTAGTTGTTACTGAACACAGTACAGCAAAGATGACAGGGAACAAGACATTTAATAAACTTGGAATACCTTTGATGTTCAAGAATGAGTGTAAATCTTCAAATATGGGATTATCTGGTGTACATTAGTCTGGGCTATAATAATGTATCCTCCTTGAAATGTGTTTGATTGCATTCTTTCTTTTTCTGTTTTAATTCTAAACAGAAAATCATTTCACTATTAAGGGGACTCACAAGGGTTATTTCCATGTGAGCGTGAAGGCCTCATTTGAAGTGAAGATATGCAGACTCCTTACAAGGGAGATATTGCAACATTGTTTGTCCTGCCCAATTAGGGAAAAAGGAAACAGTTGGAAGATGCTCTGACAAAAGACAGTGTACCTAAATGGGAAAAATCACTTGAAAGATAGTAAATATGGAATTCTGATTTGATGATTCAAGCTAGTCAGAATCCAAAGTCTGATTGGATGATCAGGTTTTACAGTTACTAGCCTTTGCTGATGGTTGGAGATTTAAGCAATGGAATATGTATAAAGGGCCTGACCAAATGATTTGATGATTTAATACTTTCAGCAAAAATTACAATCAGTATTGCTTTGTGATGAGGGAAGCAATCTGTGAGCTGGGAGGTTTAATTTTTTTCCCCACACATTTTGTAATTGATATTAAATGTCTCCATTTCCCTTGTCTCAAGCACAGTGTGTTAAAAGTGGTACCAGCGCTACATAGCAAACAGACCCCTCAGAGGGAATTGGGTGTGAATTCCAAAAGAAAAACCTTCAAGGCTAGAAAGAAAATGTAAACTAAGTCCCAGAATGCTGGTACCACCACTTCTTCCTGTTCTATCAAGTGACTGTGTTGCAGAAAGCCCAACTGATATCCTTCTCCTTCCATGCTTTCCCATCCTTCAGATCATCATCTTCCAATCTTCTTTTTGTTGCCATCTTTTTCAGTGAAAAAGTGTCCATGGATATCTGTGTTGACGATGCCTTGCATCAGCATGTCTAGCAGAAAAAGTGGTCTTTTTCTAACAAGTGCAATCTATAATTTTAAAGGATCTTCAAACTTCTGCTCCCATTGAAGGCCTCAACTAGTGTTAACCATGTAAGATGGACCAGAGCTGAAGAAAACATTCCATTTACTGAAAACAATGTAAAGAGAAACAGATAAAGTGAACAGAAAGGCTAGCATTCTTATAGCCATTCTGAAAGCAACAATTGCAGTGTTCTAAAATTTGGGGGCTAGTAAAATAAAAATATTAAAAATTCTCAATAATAATGTAACAAAAAATGTTGATCAAGGTTGAATTTCTACTGGCTAAATTGTAATACATGTGCTGTTAGGGATACCTAGAGAGCAGTTCTGGAGCCCAGCTTCCTTTCCCTCTCAAATTGTCATTTTTTTGTGAATTTGCTTGAATACTCTACTTTCAATTAATTCCACAAGCTGTGCAGTCACTAAGGTCTGTGTTGGATTCACTTCTGGTGAGGAACACTGAATGTGAGATAACACTGCTAAAAAGCCCACCAGAGGCTATTATGGCCTTCTTCCTTGTTCCTGGCCTACCGGCAATATTTGTGAAAGGCAGTGGATGAATTAACTTAGTGCTAATTTGATTCATTTCACACCCTGTCCTCCACATACATTAATTCTTGCCGCATTTCATTTTAGGCTGCTCACAAGGCCCTGATGAAGCTTCACAAAAACAGCATGTGTATCAGTCACTGGCGCAGATTTTCTTCCTCATTCTGTTGCTCCTGTTATTAAATTCAACAGTCCTTTTTTGATGGTGGGTGTTGATCAATCCTCAGATCATCCTCTTCATGGGAAGAATTGTAAACCCAACTGAAAAATGACTGGTCAGTGGCTGGTCTTACTGATTTGAATTGCATTCTTCATGCAATTATAGTTCAATTTGATTAATTTTTTTCTCATAATGGCTACTAACAATTTTCTTATTCCAAAGGAATGAGGCGAGAGTGTGGTCATTCTTAAAATCACTCTTCTTGCTTCCTTCTCCAATAAAAAGTAACCACTGAAATACTTTTATTAGTGAGTTATGAAAATTTTAATTCAGCCTTTCAGTGACCAATGTATATCTTCTTTAAAAAACAAGGTAAGTATCCAGCTGAGTTTAAAATATTATAAGTAAATAAGGAATAAGGGTTGACCAAAGATGTCTCCCTGTGGGTAGGAAAGAAAGGAAATGCTGAGGTTTGCTCCAGCTGCTGCCAGCTCTCATCAAGTCCTGGTACTAAAGGGCTGATCTGTGGATATTTAAAATACAAATGCAGTCCATTCAGGGATATATTAGTTCTTCTTTTGCACATGGATGTCATGTTGTATTTCCATGACAAAATGATTGCTCGCCTCTCAGGATGTCTGTGCCAATTTCACATCTCTCTTGTAACACAGCCTTATGGATCCAAGGCAGTGCCAAAATCCAGAGCCAAGGGTTGGCACATGTGGGAATCTGGAGCACCAAGAAAAGGGATGCATGCTGACAGAAACACAGCCAGTTTGGTGTGGTGTCAGCCTGACTCCCTCCCTGTTCCATCCTGTGGGTTCAACAGCAGATGTTTAACAATCATAAATGTATTCAACACTGCTCAAGGGTACAGCAACATAGACTTTGGTTAAAAAAACACAGACCCTTTTCAGTGTGTTGAACCTCACTAATTTTTTTAAAATGTACTGGATTAGGTGATCGTGAGTTTAATTTTTTCAAACCAGAAGTTTGAGTCTATATGGTCATGAGGTCAATTTGATAACAGGTTGATTAGGACTCAAGAAGGAGATACTCTCCAGAGTAGAATCCACGCTCCCCGAGTCAACTGTTACCTGCTCACACCAGTCTGTGCAGTTAGAGCATTTACCTTGCGTACAGGATATTCAGGAATATTCACAGAATCATAGAATCATGGAATAGTTTAATCTGGAAGAGACCTTCAAGATCATCAATTCCAACCTTATTTCTAGCCCTGTCAAAACCACTAAACCATGTCCCTAAGCACAACATCTACCCAGCTCTTAAACACTTCAGGGATGGTGACTCCACCTCCCTGGGTAGGATTTTCTAATGCCTGACAACTCTTTCAGTAAAGTAGGTCTTCCTAATATTCAGCCTGAACCTCCCTTGGTCCAGCTTCAGGCCACTTCTTGTTGTCACTAGGGAGAACAGACCAACTCCCGCCTAGCTACAACTACCCTTCAGAGAGCAATAAGGTCTCCCCTCAGCCTTCTTTTCTCAAGGCTAAACAGCCCCAGATCCTTCAGCCTTTCCTCGTAAGATACATGCTCCAAACCCTTTACTAGCTTGGTAGACCACCTCTATACCCTCTACGGCACCTCAACATCCTTCTTGTAGAGAGGGGCCCAAAACTGGACACAGTATTCAAGGTGCAGCCTCACCAAAGCCAAGTACAGAGGAATGATCACCTCCCTTCTCCTGCTCACTACACTATTCCTGATACAGGCAAGGGTGAAAGGTTCAGACCACTCCTTTTCCTGAAGGGAGACAATCCCATACTCCAAGATCCTAAACTCCAGGCAGGTCAGTCTGACCCCTGTGAAAGGAGAGCTAGCATTGAACCTGGAATGCTCGTAAGGATGTTTGCCTAGAAGATGGAAATCCAAGTCTACCCTTCTCCAGAAGGACAATGGTTTTGGCAGATAAATCCTAATTAATTCTCTTCAAACTACACTGTTGAGTGAGTGGTGACTGAAACAATGATATCTTGTGACATTGGTAGGGCTTCTAGAAAAAGGAAGGCATAGCTACAAATCACTCTTTGGGACAATCAGTCCTTTTCAAACCAAGCCTAGGCACTTCCTTTGAAGGGCAAGTCTTTTGCCATATTCTCCTTTATGACATTCACAGCTGGTGGCATCCACCCACATTGTGTTGGCTTCTTTGAGTCCCTCTTTAAGGTAATAAACTCTCCACAAACTTCCTATATGGAAGAGCTGTCTAAATCAGAGCTGGGGAATATTTTAGTTAGCTAGACACCCAAAAGATGCTACTGGCACTGCTTTATAGAATTAATCTTGCATTTCATCAACAAACAGAAATTAATAAGGGATAGACTAAGAATATCTGGAAGGGGTATAACAATCATTGAGATTAATTATATCCCTAGAGTTTGCATCTATGCTAGTAAATAAAATGCTCCAAGGTCTGCTCTCTAGCCATGAGGTCAACTGGCTCATCACAGCTCATATCCACATTGCTTAACTCTGACCCTGCAAGACATCTGGGCTGCTTATTTGAAATAACCCTTGTCCTGTGCTAACTTCAAAGACATGTGTAACACTTGTTTGGAAGAATCACAGCTGGCATTAACAATACCTCTGTCTGAAACTGTACTAAAAATGTAAGAATATGAGTGACTGCAGGCTGGTGGCCAGACCTGTGCCACAGTGCTGCTCAATGTACTAGTACAAATGGAGTTAGAGTGACCAGCTGAGGAGTGGGAAACTGTTCCTCTGTCATTCAGCCCTGTAAGCTTCTCCTCTGATGGTGATCTGCCTTTTATGAATGACACTAAGTTCCAGGTCATGCTGATAGACCTTCACCAGCTACTTCCCAAAAATGAGGCAACCAGAAACCCTTTGCCTTTCTGTGGAATAAGATTAGGGACTTCAGGAAACACCCTTCAAAACTACTGCAAATCACAAAAGTGACACTCCCGTGTGTTTCCCATGGATGTGCTTTGGTGGTTTCTTCTGATCAGTCCTGTGAATTTGCTATGTGGAAATGTGTAAATAATGTGTAAAGTAAATATGCGCATCCTTATTTCTACAAGGCCGCTCCTCATTAAGGATTTGTGCTGGTCCACAGATGATACACCAATGCACTGATGATGCAGATACCTGAAATATTTCACAGCTGAGCACATAGGAACTATCATGAAGTGTAAAATATGCAAATTTCATTCTATTATGTTGTAATATAAATTAACTTAAATACAGTTTAAATGTGATATAACTTACTGTGGAGGCATAACCACTGTCCATTTTCTGTGTCCTGCCCCTCTCCTTAAAAATATTGACACCAAGAGATCTCTTATGAACCAGAAAGCCTGTCACTGCTTCAGGGACCTGACAATTTTCTGACAGTCGTGCAATCTGCTTTCTAGGTGCTGTCCTGACTCTACAAACCAGACATGAGTTGGCAGAAAAAAGCTATTGGTGAGTCTCCCTTGGCAGCTGGATCACCCCACTGAGAAAGGGTCAGCACCCAATGTCATGCAGCTTTCCTTCCAATGACTGCACAAAGGCAGAGAGAGATGGATGTGATCTAGTTCAAAACTCCCCACTCCTCAAATCTGACAATGATGTTAAATAAAGTCGATCATGACTGCAAAACTGTCTGCCACTACCAAACTACTGCTGAATCAGAAGCATGTAACCAGATCCCTTGTGATCAATTCATTCTCATAGATAATGACAGACCAAAGGGAAACTCATATTTTTTTATTGCTAGAAATTTTTAGAAATTATTTTAATGACAGATCAGAAAGGCAAATGTTGCTATAAACTGAAAAAACAATAGCTATCAAAGTTCTCAAAGGGCCAGATGGATGAATTTAGGAGTTGTTTGTGGCATGGTACCCAGATATGAAATCTATTTACAATTAGATCGAGAAACCTTGAAATGACTTGACTTCTTTAACCATGACTACATGCAATGCTACTTTCCTGCACTTGAAGCTGTTGTCCCTGGCTGTCAACAGTCCAGTTGCCACAAGCAGAGTAAGAAAACTAAGCAACAGGGGAGCAGCATCCCTGTGACGGAGGTCTTTTTGGATCCTGCCAAAGGACAGTCCCCAGCAGCATGGACTTTTTCTTCCAGTTTTATAGGGAAGTAACTTGCCCAATAATCTGGCAAGATTACTTTCTTCTTCTTGGTCAGCATCTCTGATGCCTTTGCCCTGCTGACCCTGGGCTCCAGCGCCACCAGACGAGGTGGCTGACCTTTAAGCTCACTGACTCTAGGGAGGAGTCACCACTTTCCTTTACTGTCATTTATTTTAATTCTGAGAGTTATACATCCCTTTTCTAAGGTCTTATACCATTATACTTAAGGTTTTTAGTCTGGAGTCTTAACTACTTGAGTTTGATGTATCTTTTGGAAAAAGAAATTAAAGTTACGGTTAATCTGAAAACAAGGTTTTGGCCTTGCAATCTACCTACTATTTCTTATTTTCCCCCCATTTTATTCTAGTGATTTTTAAAGAACTTCTAACTAGTTTTGTAAAGCCTTGGCAGTGTCAAGCAGTCTAAATTCCAATGTCTTCACCTGGGAACTTTATGGAAAATACATCAGTAAAGCCTGAGATGAGGTCTCAGTGAGATATTACCCATCTGGAATATTAAAATGATGGCTGATTGACTCTAATGAATTTACATCAGGCCTTAAATGCTTGCATGCTCTTTGAAACACATTTTCCTTCAGTGCTAGATTATGTACAGACAAAGCAGAAAACTTAAAATATTATTTTCTACAAACTGATGACAGTGATCATCTGGATTACACCCTGATAATAGAAGAACTTTATTTCCTTCTGAGATGTAACACAGAAGAAAGTAATAAGATTATTTCATTCTCTTTATAAGGCTTTCTTATATCAGACTATGAGTTCGTATGAAATTTTTGTTCAGAGATTCATATTGCATTGGTGAAAGAAAATGGAAACAAAGCAGAAAAGGTTTAGTTTCTATTCCCAGTTCTGCCACAGACTTTTTGCTTAGCCTTTAGCCTTTTTTTTCTTTCTGTCAGTCTTGCTGTTTATTGAAATGGAGCCAGAATAACTTTCCTTATAGAAGGAGAAGACGATGAATATTTGTAAGACATGGAGACAGTAGTTGGGTTGCCCTTTACAGAAATAAATAAAAATACAGAAAGAACTTGATTTTTATTTTAGCCACAGAAATTTTGTAATGATGCAAATCTTCTGATTTTAATGGAGTTATTTATGTCAAGATGTTAATTTATATGAAATTTGCAGACAGACCTTGAGTGATATATCTTTATAAGGCAACAAGAAATGGCTACATGAGGGTTTATCATGCACAGTGCATATTCCTGTTGCTCAATACTTACCATCTTGCTGATGTTTTGTTTCCACAGCCAGAAATCCTTTGCTCTGGAAAAGCCAGAAATATAACTTGCAAAGCTGACATATAATAATCTGATAATCAAGCAGCAACACGAGTAAGTTAATGATATGGGATGAAACTGCTCCTCTAAGGAGGAACCAGGATATATTGCATAATTGAGCAGAGTCACTGGCAGACAGTAGGGAAAGAGATAATTAAATTATTCCTTAATTTCATCCATATAAACCATTATAAGGCCAACAGGAAAAGCATGTCTGTCAGTCCTTTATATGACTCTCCAGGCTCCTGGAGCAGGAGTCCCTGTGTCCCAGCTATAGCTTATATAGAAGCACCCAGGAACTCTGCATCCTCCTCTGTGAAATTTCCCTGGATGGATATTCTTGCTGTAAAACTCTGCACAAACTTTCCAGTTTAGCCTCACATTTCACAGTGACTGCTGTTCTGAGGACACAGCCTTTGGCACCAACAGGGATACGCAGAGAAGTAAAAAATCTGCTTTTCCCTCCCTGAGTTCACACAGACACAGACATCTGGTAAGTATACCAGTGACATCCATGTATGGTGATTCACTCTCATTTCCATTGCATTTTACAGGAGAGACTCGTGTCTTCCAAAAATCTCTATTTCTGGCACCTATGGCCTAAGGGACATTGTCAAAGGACTGAGTGTCACTGATGCATTCATTAACCATGCTGATCTATCTACAATTGCTGAAAAACTGATCGCTTTGAAGTTTCTGGACAAAAATGGTCATCTGTGGGTCTTCCTTGCCTAGGAAGACTTGAGACAGTCAGAGGAGCTGGTGCGTGGGAGTGCTGAGGAGGCACAGCAGCAACTTTCCACTCTGTCCCTGAAATACTGAGTGCTGCTTGCATGTCCCAGGAAAAAAACAGAAGAATCACTGCAGGAGCTCTGCTGTTCCCAGCAGCTCCTACCTGAAAACAGTAGCTTCCTTCAGATGGTTAGTCGAGCATCAGGGCTGGGCTGAAAGTTTCATACTATCTATGTAAGCAGGCCTAGACTTGAGAAAATTAGCTTGTCTTTTCTAGGGTTAAGCAACAGCACACTTGCTCCTGCTGAACCTTGGTCATTTTAAATAATACTGCAATAAACTTTCTGGGTACTAACACACATTATGAAAAAAAACCTCTCTGCAGAAATGTGTTCTGACCAACTCTGCCTCTATCTTGTAAGAGATAGTTATTACATAGGAATAAATATCGTGGGTAGATTTCTATGTGTAGATAAATTGTAGATTTACCTGGGGTGAGATTATGTACAGTCAATGCAAATAATTAGTCATTGCTAATTAGGATGAGTGTCATGCATCTTATCCTTAAATAACCTTCTAAACAGCCAAACAGTGCCTGTTTCTCTCAGGCATCCCTAAAAGGGATTGCAGTGTAAGTCACATGTATTGACATATAGGGGTTAAGAAGATCACTCTTCTCAGCTAGCATTTACCATGGTAAAGCCCATGGTAAAGCCCATTTAATTCTTCCACTTGCCTTCTTATTTTGGCTATTTTTCAAGCCATACTAATCCTTTTCTTTTCACTTTAGTAGTTTCTAAAATACTCACCAAAGGCTTCTCAAAAAACTAACCAGTGCCCCCGACTATCCTTTATCTAATAATTTATTGAGCTCTTCAGATAATACCATAGCTGCAGTGAACGCAGCAGGGCAACATAGAGATACTGAGCAAACTTGCTGCTGTCTTGGGTACTCAATTAGCTGGCATCCTTGCATAAAGATATCCCATGAAGAGAGTTCACTGGGACACAGCATCCTTTTTATAAACAGACATTGCTTTGGCCTCATCTTGGGTTTCCAGTTCTTCTAACATTCTGTCTTAGAAGCTCATTTACCACAGTTATGCCAGACTAACTTGCAAACCAATTTTGCCCACAGATTAGTTCAAGCCTGAGAGTAGCAAGGCCCCTGCTCTTTCTCCCCCCTCAGAGCCCTAGGTGCTGGCATCATTTTGCCTGTATGACGGGAAGATAGACTTACAATGTTTGGTGTCCAAGAAAAAATAGCTTACTCAGTCTTTGCTTTGCAGATAAATCTTATTTGCTCTGTTTAATATTTACCAATGGACATTAACTTAATACTCCCCAGCAGAATTAAGAATAGGGAAGAAGCAGTGTGAAAGAGAGGTCCAGCACTGTAAGTACCGTATTACACTTTCTTGAAAGTCTTCAAATTTATGTTCTTTGTGATCTCTGCCATTTATTGCATGATATATAATTCTGAGATAAATTTATTTTGTACAGTAGTTGGAAATTATTTGAACTTCTGGAAGCATGTTTTAATGTTGTTAGCAGGATTCAGTCAGTGATCCACTCCAAGGCAGAGTGGCAGGATGACTGGTAGATGAAGTCCAAAATGAGTATTCAACAGTCAATACCAAGGTGAAGGACAAAACCTTGTCTCTGCTCCCAGAGGAGTAAATTTAGTTGCAGTTTCATTGTTCTGACTACTCTAGGCTGATGCAGGGCTAACAAGAGTAGCATCTCTATAACTCCTGTGTGCTTAAAGGCCAGGTTACTTGCAGCCAAATGTCCTGGAAGAGAAAAGAGTCTCAAAAGCAGATTTGGGGTATTATGAAAAAGAGTACTTACCAGACCAAAACAAATTACCTCCATTTAGAATACCTTCCTGTTAGAGTCATGTTTTACCCAGCATTTTGGACATGTGGAGCACAGTTCCCATACTCAGCACTTCCACATCGTATATATCCACTGTTTCATACTGGACAGCCAGAAAAGGATGAGCCCAGAATTAAAAACTGTCCATGAAAAGTTTGATGTAAGACCTAAATCTGGCAGCAGATACACAGCCTGAGGCAGATGATGGGGCAGAATCCCATGCTCCAGAATAAGTATACAGCTGCTACGAAAAACATTCAGATCATCTCTATTTTCCTGTAGGGCACTGCCTACTTCATGTTTTTGAGTTTCTGTCATTTCAGATAATTTAGGTGAGGCACCCTATGGAGAACATTCTTCTCCAGTATATTTTATGATTCTTTGCCTGAAATGGTCAGAAGAGTGACTGTGGAATTATGTAGAATTTGATTATGGCAGTTAAAGGAAGAGGACAGGTCATCAGATTGTGCGTACTCAGCAAGGCGGATTCAGCTATAGCTTTTCCTAAGGTCTTGAGTCCAGGGTTTTGCAACTTTGTGGATAGTTTATGTATAATAGAGAGAGTCATAAACTTTTGATTTATCATCAGTGTGATGATACATTTAAGGTAGTGTTTTGGAATAATATATCTCTTAAGTTCAGACACTACACAAGAAATGGAAAGGTATAAACAATTTAAGGAGTGAGCATTTAGATGGATTTTATTCACAGCTATAACTGGAAGTACCTCTGTATCACTGCAGTACTTGAAAACCAAAGTCATAGAAGACTACAGGTATACAGAAACATACCAGCAAAAATCAGTCTCACTTACTGAATACACGGGGGCCAGTAGGTGAACTCAGCCATGCACCCAAAGGCATTTAGGAAAGCAAATGAGGCCATGCTGGTCAGAGGCAAGAACTATTTTAGGTGTAATACCTCATGAAAGCTTACACAATATCGATTCTTCCCTGGTGATGCTACATTAATATTTTCTTTCCTTCACTTATTGGTCAGAAACTGAGAGAACTGACTAGAAATAGACTACCAGGAGGCCAAGCAGAAGAGTATTTCTAAACACAGCATTAATCCTGAAGATTGACATCTGAAAATCAGTATCTAAAATAGAAAAACTTTTTTTATACAGAACAGAGGAAAGTATCCAGATCTAAAAGTTGCTCTATTCTTTCTTAACAGAACTGCTCAGAAGTAAAATGGAGTTTGCATGGTATTTGTTTTTGTTGCTTCTTGGACTTCAAGTCCAGGGTCAGCATAGGTCCGACCTCAATGATCAACAGCAGGAACAAAAAAAGCCCCATTCCTCAGAAGACCATTCCCAGGCTGAAGGTGAAAACATGGCTCATGTCAAGATAGTCCCCAGCAATGCTGATTTTGCATTTAGGTTTTACAAGCAGGTCAGAGAGGAGGCAAGCAACAACAATATTTTCTTCTCTCCTTTGAGTGTCTCTACTGCCTTCGCAATGCTTTCCCTGGGGGCCAGATCAAACACCCTCAGGCAGCTGCACGAAGGCCTCTCCTTCAATCTGACAGAGATTGAGGAGCAGGAGATCCATGAGGGATTTAAGTGTGTCCTCCAGATGCTGAACGACCCTCACCGAGAAGTCCAGTTGAGCATGGGCAATGCCCTGTTTGTAGATGACCAACTGAAACTGCTCCAGAAATTTTTGGATGATGTCACAAATTTTTATCATTCTGAAGTTATTCTAAGTAATTTCCAGAATTCTCCAGAGGCGATAAAGGAAATCAATAAATACATAGAAACAAAAACCCATGGGAAAATTGCTGACTTACTCAAGAGTCTTGATGAGAACACTGTGATGGTTCTGGTTAACTACATTTTCTTTAAAGGTGAGTGACAAATGTGGCTAGCAGTTATACACATAAGATCTGGAAGTCTCATCCAGATTTAAGAAACAATTTTTCTCACGTTGTGAACCTATGCTATCACCTAATTTCAAATATGTATTTCTACTTCTAAATGATAGAAGGAAATATTTGAAAGCTAAAAGAATCTTTTTCTCTATGAATAAAAATAAAACCCCATAGAAGTAATGATCATTGTTATAGAAATTTTAAGCCAGATTCAGAGATAAAAATATTCAGAAAGGATGATCTTGGAAACTCATGATCATCTGTTGACAGGAACTGTTGTTTGGCTGTGCAGGACATGGTCAAACACAGATGACACTTTTATGAAAGGAATAAGCCTGGAGGTTGCATAGTAGGATTCTGTGGAAGTTTTGCCATTGAGTTAGCACTCAATGCTGTGATAACCCTAGGCCTATATTTTTCTTGTGTATTATGATATTTTTCTTTATTAGAACCATTGAAATGACATGAAGCTTCTTTCCATGCCAGGAAACAAGCATCCTTAAACTGAGATAGGCTTGTTGTTGCCTTTACAGTTCAAATACAGTATTTTAAGCATCGACTAATGTGACATGCCTTTATTAGTTGGGGTTTTTTTTCAGTTTATTCAATGGTAAACTCATGCTTTTGTCAACAGGCTACTGGGAAAAATCTTTCAACAATTTGTCCACCAGAGATGATGACTTCTTTTTGGATGACAAGAATTCTGTTAAGGTCAAAATGATGCATCAAAGCACAGTTTTTAATATCTATAGGGATAAGAAGTTATCTTACTGGGTAGTGGAAATTCCCTACAAAGGAAATGCTTCTGCATTTTTTGTTCTGCCTGATGAAGGGACAATGAAGCAGGTGGAGGATGCTCTGCAAAGACAAACAATGTCTAACTGGATACAATCATTTCAAAAAAGGTAAACATTGAATATTTTTTTTACATCAGACAAGGTATCAGGTGATTTTGTGCATAAGAAGAACCCTTTCCTCAGCTCCCCCAGTCACAGCAGTGGGAGTGTTACCAGCTGTGAGGATCCTGCACATGACTACATTGCCCTCAGGAGCCTGCCTTGAGCAGGAACAATACACTTCAAAAGAAAATGCAATTTCCTTTTCTCCAGTCTGGATGATAGTTTCCAGACAGTCACTTTCATAAGCCACAACTCTGTCCCTGCAACACAGATAAGGCTGTGGCTGGTGGGCTTGTTGGAGTGAGTCCAGAGGAGTGCCACAGAAATGATCAGGGGGGGCGGAAAACCTCTCCTGTGAAAAACAATTGAGAGAGTTGGGGTTGTTTAGCCTAGGGAAGAGAAGACTCTGGGGAGACTTTATTGCAGCCTTTGAATACTTGAAGGAGGTCTATAAGAAAGATGGGTATTATCTTTTTAGCAGGACCTCTTTTAATAGGACAAGGGGTAATGTTTTTAAACTAAAAAAAAAAAAAAGGTAGATTTAGACTAGATATAAGGAAGAATTTTTTTTGTGATGAGGGTGATGAAACACTGGCGCCGGTTGCCCAGAGAGGTGGTAGATGCTTCATCCTTGGAAACATTCAATATCAGGTTAGATGTGGCTCTGAGTAGCCTGATCTAGTTGAAGATATCCCTGCTCACTGACAGGAGGTTGGACTAGATGACCTTTAAAAGTACCTTCCAACCCAAAACATTCTATGATTCTATGGTGGGATAGGTACCTCAGTTTCTGCTTCTCTAACATGGGATTTATCACTATCTTAGAAAGCCAGGCCTTAGCTCCACAAGTATTTGGGATGAGTGTATACCTGCAATATCTATAGCATCAAGGGATCTTGCAATAATAATCTCGCATTTTTCATTTATTTTTTAAAAGAAAAATCTACCTGGATCTTCCGAAATTTTCCATCTCTGGCTCTTATGATGTTACGAGCCTGTTTCAGAAAATGGGTATGACAGAGGTGTTCAGTGACCAGGCTGATCTCTCTGGAATGGCAGAAAAAACTCTTCTGAAGGTTTCCAAAGTAAGTATGCAAACAACGACAGTAATCAAGAGATTTGTCTGCCTTTGTCTACCTACATATGGTTTTTATCTCTGCAAATAGGCTGATCCCATTTCTGGAGTGTAGTCATGGCTCACTGATGGTAATAAAGGAAGGAAAATGTTAGGCATTAAATGGCTGTTGTTCCTACGGTTTAATATGAAATTATTTACTGTATAGCAATCCTGCAAATTCACTTGAAAATCTCTGAAGAAGAAAACAGATCTGGAAAAGATAACAGGAATAATTTCACACACACACAAAAAAAAAAAAAAAAAAAAAAAAAGAAAAAGAAAAAAAAAGGTGAAAAAAAAAAAAGGCATGAAAAAAGACAAAGATTTTTTGTAAAACTCGGAAGAAGGGCGGGGAGGGAAA
>JAAGNO010007480.1:0-34910 GCA_033439905.1 Ceryle rudis
CCTGCTCTCTCTCCCAACCCACCCGTCCCCTTCCCCTTTTTCTCTTGCTCTTCCCTTTGGGGGAGGGGGCGGGGGGGTTAACAGAGAGCATCTGTTATTGGTCTAAGGGGCTGCCCTGACCCTAAACCATGACAGATAAAAATACCTATCAATCTCACTTTGCCTACTTGGCAGTAAGCTATGTCTCTTGCCATTATCTTTTAAAAAAATATATTAAATTAGCATCTGGGAAGATTTGTGGTCAGCTGATACACAGGTTTTAAATGCTGTGAGAATGAGCACCTAAAGAAACCTCAGATTTTACTCCCATTTCTCTAAATAAATACAGATCATCTCTATTATGAGTTACACAAACAGCAACGCTTAAAAGGAATGAACAGCTTGATACATAAAACTTTAATCAAAAACCAGAAGCTGTAGATTTACACGGGTGTAAATGAACCTCATCAGTCATTCTCAGAGCTGTTGTTTAAATCACTTAGCTATAGAATAAGATCATGCTAATCTGCATGAACAAGTAGGAGAATAATTGAGGTCTTTGTGGCTGTTTACACTGTATTTACAGTTGTTTTGCATGACTAGAGCAATAGAAAACATCTGGCGCGTGCTAGTTAATCTGGCTCATTTTTTTGTTCTTTTATTTTGACCACTGTAATTTGTTTCACGATATTTGCGCTTTACCATAATTCTATAGTAAATATAATATAGAGCAGTCCATCAAATCAATAAAGTCAACTGGAATGTGAGCCCTCAGTACAACAACCTGCTGTTAAAGCTTTGTTAAACAGCAGCAAGAGAAAGGCACATTTTCTATGTGGTAATTATAATGTGAGAGGATTAGTGAGGCGTTGCTGTAACGTGCAGACTAAGCTCAGCAGCTCCTGGGTGTTTGCTTCCGTTTACTTCACGTCAAGCCTGTTTTCTCTCCTGCATCCTGTTTTTCTCTACTATCTGGGGACTACTTGGTTAAAATAAAAAAAAAACTCTAAGAATCTATAAGACATTCAAGAATCATGAAAACCATGACTTGGGCTGACAGAAGTAAAAGATCTTTTATGTGTATGACTGTATCACTGAGTTGGGGCTTAGTCTAGGTTACCATGCAAAGACCTACTGATTGTAGCACTGGAGTAAGGACAAGAAGCTGTGTTATGTGTAGATACGCAAAGGTTTTTTCTTATTCATATAAGAACAGGAGTCATGAGGCTTATCTATCGTATTGTTATAGGCTCAGTTTTCCTATTGATAGGTGGCAAAGAAATTCCCTTCACATTTAAAGTACGAGGGGAAAATGATAACATAACTATGAAAAAGCGTTATTTCCATAATACTTTGGGTATGAAGTGATCAAGCATGTTCAGATCAAATTACTTCCATCTCTCACTAAAAATGGAATAGACGACTGAACCAACTGAACCTTTCCCTCCCCTGCCCAAACACACACTATAGCTCTGCAAGGAAACACAGGGATACATATTTTAATAGATGAATATGTTAATTAATCTTTCTTCATATACTTTTTTCCTCCCTTTTCCTCTTTGCCTTTAAAAAAATAAAAATAAAAAATCACTGTTGTATTCTTCATATATTCTAAGCAGCTTTGCAGTCAAAGTTTTATAATCATTACCAAACAGTTACTACAGATGTCTTCTGGTTTAAGTACAGCATAAAGTCAGGCAATTTCAGATGCTATCTTATGGTAAACAGTAGCAACAAAAATTGACTTTTAAATACAGGCTAGTATATAAATGGAAATTCTGGGCAGTCTGAAGCACTGTACGCTCCTTGGCTTAGTGACCTGTAGCAGCAGTGCTCTCTGGGACTACGCAGTGTATCAGATATGCAAATCCTGCACAACAGCTGGGCTACATTTGGAGACTTTCAAGAGCAGCCCTACAGCAAAAAAAAAAAAAAAAAATTTAGAGGCATCTATGGACACGCTTGGCAGATTGCCAATGACAGTATCCATATGGTTCCTCATAGCTCTGACAGTATCAGCTTTTTCCACACTAATATCTTCTGTACCAAGTTCTCTTGCAGCTCTGCACTAAACAATGATTACAAAAACCTTCTAGGGGGCACTTGACTTAGAGTCACACAGAAGTTTGTGGTATATTTTAAATATTCCTCTTCTGCTGCCATTAAGCAGCAGTATAAGCAGCAGAACGAGCCCAAACTGGCTGCAACCCAGGTTATCCCTGACCACTTGAAACACCAAGTGCAATTTGTTTAGATGCCTGCTGGAAAATAAGTTATTCCTCATTTTCTTTTGTTCCAAAGACCTTTGCAGCAGGCCAGCAATTTCTTCCAAGTTTAGTTTAATTGAAACTGGAACTCAAGGTAATTGAGAGCCTAATCCAGAGGAGGCTTTAATAAAACCAGTGTCTTTGAGGTGCTGCTGGTAAAGCACTACCTACCAATTTAAACCACAGTCCCAGATGGAGGTGATCAATCAGAATTTTGTGGGCTAGATTATCACTTGACAGCTGCAAAGATTTTACTTTCAAAATAGAATCATTTAGGTATAACACCGGCACAGGTTGCCCTGTAACTAAACAAGAGTTCTGAGGAGCTGAGTCAAAAATGCTGCACACTTAAACAACTCACCTCTCTAAAAGAGAAGACAGGTAGGTGAAAAAGAGAAACGCCCATTATTATTATTTATTGTATGTAAGTGTATTTATTTATTTGTAAGTATATAGGAATAGTGAGCAGAAATTGCTGAGCAATTTTAAGTCATCAAATAAAAATAAATAAATAAATAAAAATCACCGTGACTGTCAAGTTATCATTTTGCCCACCCTCCGGCAAGTTGCTGCAGACCAGCAATAAACCACTGAAAAGTTATTTCAGCAAAGTTTAAAATCTGAACTGAAATATGCATGCTAAATATTCAAGTGGGCATACTGAACTAAAGAACCTTTTTGCCCTTCTTCACTTTTAGTCCATTGTGAACTCACAGTTTCTGGCAGGCACTATAGATCTATCCCTCTAATTGTACAGATTGTGACATATTAGAATAATTGGGGTGTCCGCTCTCCTCCTCCCAACTTCTCTCGGGCGGTTTCAGTGAGCTCTGTACCCTTGACAAGAAAGTTCTTATGAAAAAAGCACCGGTCTTTTCTCCCCTCTTTTGCAATTGCTTAAAAAAAAAAAAGAGAAAAAAGTGGTTTCATTTTAAGAATACACAGAATATAAATTACTATCCAGATGTCAAGGTGTAACTGCAGCTTTCCAGGGTGGAATACCATAAAGACATCAGAAAAGACTGGAAGACATGAGTCCATTCTCACTGGTATTACATGCTCTGTTTAACCTGTTTCTTCCTGATGCATTACTAGCCATGTTCTTACCAAGAAACCGCACAGTAAACTGACACTTGTGAAGTTTCGTGTATGTTTTCTCCAATCTGCAATTGTCGACCATTGTGCATACAAAAAGCCTCAGTCACGACACTCAACCCAAGTTGGGGACATCGACATGGGGTCAGGAAATGGAGTTTTATTGCCTTATACAAGTTAAAAAGGAAAAAAAAAAACAACATCTCAGAAAGTTACAGTGCCTTTAACCTGTGACATTACTACATCTGTACTCTAATCACTCACTAAACTGGATTAAGTTTAATTAATCCAGTTGGATCTTGATTACTTCCAAGGATAAAAACTGACAGCTTCTCTAAATGACCTCAGTGCTTGGCTGGCTTAATGGTGAGAAAAGTTTCTCCTTACATCTGGTCAGACTTTGACCAACAACAGAGATGTTCTTCATGACTCACATTAGGGAATCCTTTCATAGCAAAGGGTAAGGGCAGTGCATGAATATTCTTTTTCACAGTTCACTGGCGAAAATATATTTGTTTGGCTGGGATGTGAAGACCCACGTTCCAGTTATTTGCATGCACGCAGCTCTTATGGGTTTCAGAAGAAGTACTTCATGCTCAAGAGCAGAGTGTAACTGGAAATGACTCTATTTGACATTAATATCACAATTACAGTTCATGCACTGTAGCTAGTCAATTCTCTCAGCTAAATTACTTTATCTTATTTACTAATCATCTGGAGTAGGATTCAGGATTTTATGATGATGGCAAAATGGAGATATGAGGGTGCCATTAACTTTGCCTCTATTTTCACATTATTTTGATGAAGTGTGCTCAAATTTGGAGAAAAAAAATAAAAAGAACTTGGCAACATATTTGATTAAAGAAAATAATCCTAGACACTAAACTACCAAAACGTTCCTTTTTTTTTCTTAAGGAAAGAAAAAAGATTGATTTTAACTAAACAATTTTAAGGTCAATAATGTTTCTGCATCATGGATACATTATTTCCTATATTTTACAGCAATATTTGAACAACATTTACACTAAACACCCGTTGTGCTGACAATGTACGCTCCCGTAAAAACTGCAATGGTGTCTTTTGCACACGTGCAGAACATGCAATACTCTTGCTTTCTGCTTCACCTGAAGAGTAGATGGGCCATCTCAACAGACGGCCGCTAGGAAACCCAGAGGAGGAAAGGATGGTGTTGTCTGCCTGTTCAGCCATCACATGCTGAGACCTGGCTATTGATTTGAAGCTCTAAGTCAATAATGCTATCAAGAGGAAACAACTGCTCCCCCAAGCGCAATCATGCAGCACTAAGACAACGACCAGCAATGGCATATGGGAACAGAGCACGTTCTACAGCACAGCTATCCACATTTCACTTAGGAGTCTTTGCAAAGGAGCTGGTAAAGTTAAGGCTATACTGACAACCTGCTCACAGAATTACATTTGTTTCTCTAAGATGGGCCCCTACCAGAATGTCACCTTGCTCCCTGTAAGCATCATCCATGCATCTTGCACACCTGGTTTCTCCCCACTAAACAGCATCTCTGCCCTTTTCATTCCTCTATGATACATCTCCACAATTCTGCCTTTATATTGTTCCCACTTCTAACTGTGTCAGGCTTTCATTCACTTTGAAAAATACCACGAGAATGAGTTAAGAATGTCAATACAAATTTATGGAGGTGGCATTGCAATGTCAAATCAAGAATATGGTATCAAGATGAAATACAACAGTGTCAGGATAAATGTACCAAGCTGACAGCACAAAGTCAAAATGGAGCAATGTCACTGCAGATCTACAGAAACAACATTCATCTGTCAAAACAAAAGCATTTCGTTACCCATTAAAGAATAGCTTAAACAAACTGGAACACTATTCATTCAAATTAGCAAATCCCACCCACACTCTCTTCCCAGCAGGGAAAAATACAAGTGTTTGGCAGATGCAGGCAAGTAAACTTTGCAATGGGACACCAAAACAGCTAGACTCAGCGCAGGAGAGCACTTCCAAGTAAGGACCAACTGGTCAGAGCACCAAAGGAATCACCAAAGAATGATCCCAGGTGGAGTAGTGACTTTTCACCCAGGAACAAGTTCACACATCAACTCATTTTGATCTCTTGACTTCCACACAACCGAGGTATGCCTCTTCACCCCTTAAAGTTCAGTCCCAAACATGATGTTTCTTACCTTCTTCTTCTGAACAGTGTAACCCCTCATCCTCCCTCGCTACTAAAGTGGACAGCATGCAGCCCCAAGCAAAAGGTCTCTAGAAAGCCCTCACAACTACAAACCCACTCCAACCTTATTTCTAGGACTACATCCTCATTAAACAAAATGCAGAACACTTGTTAAAACATTGTGGACTGAACTGAAGACCATTGTTCCGAGGCTGACCATCCCTTTAATCACTTACCCCTTTTTTGTGATGAAAAAAATCAGAAAAGCAGGAAGGTGATCAGCTGTGGAATGATTTATGATGTGAATTCTTCCAGACAGCACGACTACCTGCTACACAGAACCAAATACAAGGTAACTTATTTTTTACAATATGGGGAATTTTCTTCTTCCTTTACAAACCCTTCTTTTTCAGTAAAAACATCCAGCTTTTCACCCAACTTACTGACTTGAGGACCAGCAGGAATCAGCAGGGGAGCTTGTTAAACAGAGAGGAGATTTTCACCACCAAAACACAGAAATATTATCCCAATATGTTATGGAAATAGGCACAATGCACATACACAAGCACATGTTGTTGAAAATCTCAGAAATCATGTTTTCATACATAGAGAGGATAGCAAAGCGACAAGCTGTGCTCAAAATATGTTCCTGTACCTTGGCTGAAATCAGGGTAATAATCTAGCCCAACCATCCTCCAAATCCCAAAGTTCCCTAACAGGTCATGGCACGTCCTCAGACTGTTTATTGTGCCTGATCTCCAGATACCAGGGAAGTCTTCACTACAACCACCGCTTGGAGCAGAGGATCAAGACAGTTCAGTGACTCCTTAGGACCCATTACCAGAAGCTCCCCCAAGCTGGGGGGACTGAAATCTTTCACTAAAGGTAACAGCAGTTTTCCCCCATGTCAGGTCTACGTCTCCTAGGACCATATTTCGGTATACGGCACTAGTGACAGCCATTATGAAGCATGAGGAGTTTCCAGAATCATTGGCTCCCAAAGCTAAAGCTGCATATAAATTACAGTGCTACCACAGATGCTAATACACACATTTACATTGCCCAAACCATTACTTATTAAATAATCTGGACAGAAAGACTGCTTTGTACTTCCCGGTTCAAGATAACAGTATTTCACAGTAACCAAGCAGCTTTAGATTCATACAGACCCTTTCCTGGCATTACAGTGGGAAATGGCCACCTAATACTTTCAATTACATAGTACTTAAACATTTCCCAGGTGGAACAAGCAGAAAAAGAAAGAGGCTTCTACTCAGGCTAAAGGAGGTATTTGTAATCAAGTTCTACTTAAACATGGAGGGAAAACTAATTCAAGCCTCTATGTCTGCTTCTTTGTTTCTATATGGCCCAATTAGTACCAGGTAGTCTCCTTTGGGAGGTGCTGTGTAAACAAATAAGAAAGCATCTGCCTCAAGAGCTCCCACCTTAAGATTATGAAAAGACACAAAAGACAAAAGCAGAGGCAGCGGTGCCATGAACATCGTGTGCATAATAATCAATTCCCCTAGTGCTCCCAACACAGCTACTGAGAGGAATTATGATGAGCTATGCTACACGTGCCAAGAGCTAAGCATTGAAAGAAAAGAAAAAGCCTCTCTTTCAAAAAATTAATTCTCACATTTGCTGAGAAAACTGCTGTTTTGTTTTTTTTTTTTTTAATTTTTTTCTTCTCCCAGCTTCTCTAAATCTAAGCACCCTATGGAAGCAATACTGATTTAGCAAAATCCTGATGAAAGCCAGGAAAATCCTTGATGGATTTTCAGCTCTTTCTTCCTACCTTGCCCACCAAGCTCCTCGGTGCCCTGCCTACCAGCTGAAACACTCTGGAGTCAGCTTGCAAGACACACTTTCACAACAGCTCAGGCTATTTGTTCTTTCACAGTGAATACCATAATCTTGGATTTGTTCTCAGAAAGAGTTCAATCTAAAAATCATGAAATATTGATGTCCTTCACCATCATAACTTCATTTTTCTTCTTAACTCCAAAATGAATGTTAATGGTGCCATCACACAAATCAGGTTCTGAAATAGGAAGAAGTGTTGAATTTAAATGCCTGTACTGCAAGTCATCTATGTGGTTTAAGTCTAGAGAAGATCCAAATACTCGTGATCTCTCTTTTCCAATGCACATAGGCATAAAAGGCGTGTTTATGAAGTGTAAACAGATTTTTTCTAAGAAGGTAACAACAGACATTCTAAGATTTATAATGGCTTGTACAACAAATACTTGTTCATGTGAGTATCTCCATTAACCCTAGCCAAACTGTCACTTCCCAAAATCATTTATCAATGTGCCCAGCCCAAATTCATAACATTCATCTGACTTGGAATGTAGATCTTAGTATGTGGAATAGTCTCCCTCTTGAGGCAGCTCTGTTATTGAAACAAACCTCAACAAAATTACCAGGCGCTCCCCATGGAAACATGTTGGCAAAGAGGGAGGAAAGGTACCTACAGAGAGAACCCAAGAGTCTGGCCCTTGTTCCTGCAGAGTACCTGTGACAGCCAGCTTTCCATGCACAGCCTCAACAGCACTGCCACTTCGGCTGAGGATACCCTCACACCACCAGTTTATGAGGAATGAGAGAAAATGCACTATTCTCTCAGAACTAGTTTCTTTACTGCACATCCCACAGAACGTAGATCTATGCCAGGCTGCTCAGGAAACAGACCTCTCTTGACCATCAAGCATTATATTTTTTTTTTAATGTCCTAAGCTGCAAGATATGACCCCATAACAATTAATACAGATGTAATAGATGACTGCTATGCCGCAGTCTCCTTTACAGTTCACATACATTCCAAAGGTATCTTTCGGGAGGTATATATCACAATAAACCCTCCGCTAAATAGCTCACAGAACAAAATAACTGACTTTAGCTATTGATAACATACTTTTAAGAATGCTTAAACCACAGCAGTGTTTTCTCTCATGCTTGATAGAAGAAAAACAATTTCATTACTTTGCTGTTAATAAAGAACATCTGCACGTTTTGTTGTCATGACTGATAAGAGCCCTTCATTTAAAGTGTTACTGCTTCCCCTCTCATTAAGATCAAGTTCAGACCCTGCACAACTGCCAACTCCATAAGATGCTTTATGCAAGGGAGGAGAAACCTGAGAGGCCATCCGTTCATAGGATAATGTCTTCTCATTGTGGTTTAGCTGTCTACAGTAATTAGAAGAGCTCTGATATGTATCTCAGTTGGGTGAACGTTGCTTTCACTTCTGCAGTAATGTGAACAGCTACATAGACAGTCAAGTCAGTTACGATCATTTTAAAATGCATTAAAAAGTAGTCTGTTGGTTCACTTCTCACACGCAGCGTTGGGGTGTTGATATTAAAAATTACAGCGTAGAGATATCAGAACTCCAGTTAAAAGCATTTCCTTGACTGGGAGATTTATCCTGGGCTAAAGAGCAGTGACACCAAATACATAGTTCAGAAACTGCAATGTAAGATGTTGAATTGCCATCACTTCAGCCACATCATCCTGTACTTTAGTGCCTTCTGCAGCAAACAGTAACAAGTTTCCTGAGAAATGCTTCCACCACAGGCAAACAGACCGTGATTATTTTCTGCTGGGTATGCAAGGAGAAAAGAGTGGAAGCTGACACTATTACCATTTGTGTCACAATGCTCACCTGAGCCCAGGCACAAGTTATTAGATGTCACTTATCCAGGACCATACCCTCCTGGCACATTATCTCCTGTGTCCAGTTATTACAGAGTAGCTCTGACCAAAATCTTACACAGCATAGGGTAAAATAGACAATCTGTCACCAATTATATCCTGAAATTTCAGTTGCACACTCAATGGAGAAGAGCTCACCAAGACTGTACATACATACTCAGGGTGGTCATCAGACACCCAGCAACTTAGCTGAAATACCTGTATTTCACAGTCAGAATTAAAACAGTACAAGTATACACTGGAAGTATGTAGAGTTTTGAAATAAACAGTGACAAAGACATTTTTAAAGCCAACATTCTAATGTCAAAGGAGGTTTTCTCATCTCATTGCTTGCTTTTATGAAATGGGACCCAAATAACTAAATCACAGCGGATCTGGGAGATGCTTTTCCAAGGCGCTTGGTCTTTTAGTCAATGAAATCTCTGTGCCTACCAGAAACCCTGACAAGCATTAAATTACGTTTACATATTCCACTGGAAGATCACTGTAAGGTAGTGTCAATACAGAACTGTGACTCCTTTCAGTGATCATGCAAATGAACACGAAACTCATTAATAATCTTTTAAAGTCTAAGCAAAGTCTGTATATTTTAAATGATTAAAAAAAATGAGCAAGGACTGAGTTTTGCAACACCTCTGAAATCAATTAGGTTGCAGGGAGATTACGGCAGTGATGAATATTGTTAATGTATTTACTCAGCATACAGATTATCTGTATATGTGTTGATGTAAAAATGACTATGAAATGGAACCCGAACACTGAGAAGTGTACCTACATGTAACATACCATATTCTGAACTTTGAAACCTACAAAGACACGGACCTGAGAAAGTCTGGGCAGAGGCACATCAAAGTAAGATCAGGCAGGAAAACACTAAAACCAGCCTGGAAGGCTTAAAAATAGAGGCAGAGCTAGAAATACACAATGGCATGAAAGCATAAACCCCTTGCATTGAAACTGTGACAGTGCTCAGACAGAGCTTCTGCAAAAGGGGGTTGTGGATGTCAGCATCATTCTACCACATCTCTCTGTTTGAAAGACTTAATAAATGAATTCTTTTGCATCCAGCTACGACCATAACGATCTCAACAAACTCAACTTATATGCATGGTCCAGGACAGCTAATTTTGGAAACTGGTTCCGGGCTCAGACCGTAAAGTTTTCAAAGGGGAGATGATTTTCTCCTTGTGTAGAGTACCTACTTCAGCGGGGCAACAGTACCACTCAGGGCCTTATCAGGCTTCATAATGCAAAGATTATTATGTTACTAAATCAATGCTGTTGTGACATTGTCATCTTGACTAAAATACTTTTTAGAAGAGAAGTGCATATCCTGTCAAATCAGAGAAACACAACCCATCAACATGCCAATTACCTATTCCATATAGGTTAAATACTCACACAGTTGCAGGAGCTGCTAAATAATAGGAAATAAAACAAAAATAAACCCATGCAAAGGATCTGCTGTCAGTTTGATAAAAGAAATAGACTATGACATGTACTAACACATATCCTTACTGTTATCTTACACCTTTAAGCCCACGTGGGCCCACATCCTTGCACTTGCAAACACGTTACCGCTGCAACCCTGGTGAGCCCATTACTCCAACCCTGCTCCCTGCCCAAGCGCAACCAACTGAAGGCACTCTGCTCCTCAAGAGACTTCTTTCTCCTCGGCTGGTCATTACAAACAAGCTGCAAGTCTACTTTTTGCCCGTCTCCCTGCCCTAACTCAGGCACATCCACTGGGTCTATATTTCATTAGAAATGAAGCATGTAAAACAAGGTAACCTGACTGGCCAAGAATCCCAGGCATGGCTGTAATCATCATGATGAACGGCTCCAACTGTGGAGCCCTAAATATTACACTCTCAATTCAGGTTTCATATTATCTAGTTTGAAGCCTTGTATTAACACAGTATGACTCCAGCGTGAGAACTGCCACGTTAATTTGCTGTTACTTATGCTGACAGCCCTCTGTGGCCCCACGCCAAGTAACAGGCACAGATTAATATATTTTATACCTGTCATGTTTTCCTGCCTAAAAAAGGATATGAAAACCCTCCACAGACTACATCCTGAGGTCCTTAGTTTTTATTCACACCCAGTCTAAGAAATTTTAACTAACAGAATTACAAGTTGTGGGGTGTCCTTCTCTGGAGACTTTCAAAACCCATGTGAACAATGCAATCCTGGGCACCCTGCTCTGGGTGACCCTGCTGGAGCAGAGGGCTTGGACAAGATGATCCTCAGAGGTCACTTCCAACTCCTGTTCTGCGATTCTGTAATTTCTATTACAAAATTATTTTTAAAGGGAGAGTTCCTGCATTGTGTGCATAGCTTTCACAAGTTTTTCAAAGACTAGTATCTTATTTTTTCCCAAAAGCTTTTACTTCTATTTACGTCATTCTTCTTTTAAACAACAAAACAAGGTATACAAGAAGAGCGAACAAGAAAGAATGCCTTTCAAGAAAATATTCACACTCCAACATGATAACATTGAGGTTGAGGCCATCTAACTCACCCTACCTGCTTGCTTTCAGATGCGCATTTTTGCAGGGAGGAACATTTTGACGGAGAACAGGCTTTCAGAAAATTTCTTGCTACAGTAATAACTCCAAAATTTCCTCAAATAGCAAATCTGATGTACATGTTCTGTGGAATATAACAGAGATATTCTTCAGACATTGTGTTCCAGAAACAAAAGTGAATAAAAGCACCAAGAAAATAACTTATCTCTGGGGGATGTGAGAACAAGGGGGGAAAAAAAAAAAATCTTAGACAGTGAAGACTCAATCCAGTACTGAACTACTTCATCTGATCCTGTCCCATCACAACACCACAGAAGGATAAATAGATTATTGCCGCACAATCGGTTCTCTGAAAATTGCTTTCCTCCAGAGTTTTTGTATTGTCTTTTAGCAGCACAGTTTTCAGGGGTCTCGTGCCATAAGAGAACTGGGCATCTTAATGTTTCTAATTTGTCTGCAGCAGGGAAATTCAGAAACAGGCCTGAAAGCTGGAAAGGGGCACATTGATCTGCAGATGTCCTGGCATTACCCACTGCCACAAAAGTGATCATCTCTGGGACAGTAATCATGAATTTTCCCCTAAGAGATGGGCATGAAGTTTTCCTTCTGCAAAGCAGATTCTGTACAATCGTTACTACTCTGCCAAATCACAAGTAAGCAAATTGTAAAATAAATGTCTCCATGATCCTAATCTTCCAGTATAGAGTGTGTAGTAAGCCATACTAGGGTACTAAAATTAGGTTAAATTGCTCTGTACAGATAAAGAAATAAACCACTGTGTGTTCTGGTGTGGTACTGCAGAAAGCTGCTGCTTGGAAAGCAACTTTATAGTAAATCCACCTGTCAAACTTCAGAACTGAAGTGAATTTTCTTTTTAAGAGAATAGTCCTGCAGTGACACCAATAATTCCCTTCCAGTATAAAGATATTCCCTGTAATATTCCACACATGGAAGGTGCCCTTGAATCAAAATGGAAAGAAATCAGGTGCAATGTCTGAAGCTCCGTTTGCATGCTAGCTGAGGTGAATCACACAAGATGTCTTGAAAAGAAAAATACATCACTCATACAAAAGGGAAGACCAGTCTACCATGCCAAGGATTACGGAGCACAGTAAAGCTGCCCAATAAACTCTTACGGTAAATGTGGTTTGGAGTTGAATAGCTATGGGTAAAGCCATTAGAAAAAAAAACCAAAAAAAAACCCAAAAAAAACCCCCAAAACCAACCAACCAACCAAACAAAAAAACCAAAACAAAAAACCCCAAAACAAAACAAAAAAAACCAAAACCAAGCAACCAAACAAAAAAAAAAAAAAACCCAGGAAATAGTGTAGCAGGCTTACTCCAAATTTAGATGCCTTCTCTGAAGCAGGATATTAAATCATTCTGTATTTAGCAGCAGCGCTGAGTAATTGCTGTCTACCTAACAGTTAACAAACCTACTCTTTTTTCCCATTCTGCATCAATATAGCAAAAAAAGAACCACTCCCAGCCCAAAGGAACTGCAACTACTGAAACAGCCACAGCAGACCATACAATATGCACCCAACTGGTAGCACTAACTATGATGCAAACTCCTGTGCAGGCAGGACCTGTGAAGGTCCCAAGAAGCTGGATTATGCATCTCCTTCCCAGTCTATTCAAGTCACATGCCCATTGGATGCTTCTGAACAACCTCTGTTTGCTCTATCCTAGCACTGGCAATAATTTAATGAAACCTATTCCTACTGCCAAGATCAGGCCTCCTACATAATTTGAGCATAGCTTTTTTATGCCTTCTGAAGTCCTATTTTATTTATCTAGAACATACATCTTAGCAACCAACATCATCACAAGAATTTTACCTGAGCACCTTCTGAAGCTATCATGAATTTTTATTTCACAGAGAACACTAAAAATAAGAGTGGCCTTTTCTTTCAGTTAAAGAACTGCCATGGCTCATCTGTCCTGTACGGCTACTTCATGGGTATAAAAGATAATGTGCCAGATACCTAAACTCTGAATGTGTGATGTCTCATCATCATGTAGCTACAGCTCCTGACAAATATCTCCTTTCTTCAAGTAATACCAATCCTTGGCACTTGCAAACTACTTTACAACTTGAAAGCACTGTACAAAACCATAGTGAATTAATTTTCAATAATTCTCTAAAAAAATCTACAGGAAACTAAGAATATTCATAAACAATATTCTGTTTCTTTTTTTTTTTTTTTTTTTTAATCCTGATAGCCTAGATAGCCCTGAGCATGAAGATTTATCTGCATTGACAACTTCACAGTCTGAATTGTGAAGAATCTGTTGAAGAATTGCCAAAGGCGTCCATTATGCTGACAGCAAAATTCAGCCCCCCCAAAAGATTCAGATCAAAAGGCAAAGTCAAGTTTCTCATGGAAAAGAAACCCCAACAAGTAATTTCAACACTAAACTGAAAATTTTAAACCCAAAACCTTCACCTGACTGTATTGAAAATAAACACAACAGGACCACGGTGTGCTTTGTTTCACATGACATATGACTACCATTCAAAGGACAGAGTAAATACATAAATATGAGGAAAAAATACAAATCTGATTAAGAGAGAGGGGAAAAAAACCAACCACCACAGGTAGCTTATTTGTAGTCTTGATCCATCACCCATTAAAATAAACAAAAGTTTTCTGACAGTTTCATTTACACATCTGGTGGCTTTGCTTGTTTTTCTATCAAATCCTGATGCACCAGAAAGGGTATTTCATTACTAAAATGTGACCTTCTCCTGGGTTTGGACAAAAAACAGATACTGCTTCTCTCAGCAATCTTTAATGCAGTGTTGAAGCGTGCACACTAAATTAGACACCACAGCTTCAGGAATCTTTTTTAAATCTAGGATAAATAGTTACCAAACTTTGAGGCATCAAGTAAGATATCTATGTGTCAGAGATAAAATTTATACTCTGTATTTTGGTTGCTAAACCTCATAAAAAAACCAGATTTGTGTTGCTCACATAAGCACCCTGAACTGTCAGACCTTCTCTCTGCATGATGATTCTAACACCAAAGAGAAGAGAATCAGCCTCGCTGGGAAAGTCAGCACTTCAGACTCAGGTGGGGAACAGGACTGAATGAGAAACACAATTTAGGTGTAGATGAGACACTGCGCTGCATATAAACTCTGCATTACTGCGCTCCCTTGAAGTCAATGATCTCTTCGAGCCAGATCCCTGCAGCTGTTCAGCTGAACATTTCAGAACAGATTCCCAGAGTTCCAAACCCAGCATAAACAAAATCAGGGGCTAACTGATAACAAAAAAAATCCATCTTATCTTCTCATTTTGCCTTGGATTTGAATCTTGTGAGATTTCAGTCAAAACACACACAAAAAAAAGGACACAAAACTGAAGACACAAAGGCATTTAAAACAGCAGATAGCTATGTGTCACATACCCTTCCTGGAAGCATTCCCCATCCAACAGCAAGGTGGGGTAGTCATTAAGTTAATTTATGAACTGCAGTTTGTACTGCTCTAATACCTATCCCTGGCACTACAACATCACCTCAGGAAATCCAGTGTGAATGAGGCCACAGTAAAGTCACAAAATAGAAAGGGGAGGGGGGAAAGATTATGAGCATTCAGGAGGTAAAACAGGGCAACAGTAAAAACCAAAAGGGTATATTATACATGAGGTATATACATAGTTTATATAAAAGGGTATATACACCATCCCTGGAGGTATTTAAATAGACATGTAGATGTGGCTCTTAGGGTCATGGTTTAGTGATAGACTTTGGAGGGTTAGTGGTTGGATTTGATATTAAGGGTCTTCTACAACCTAAATGACGTTACAACTCTGATTCTTATTTTTTGGGAAAAAGGAAAAAAAAGAAAGAGGGCTAGACATCAGACATAACTACAAACTGTAATGTAAACTTCCAGATGAGATCTAGCACCTTTCTAGTGCACAAAGATCTAAGGCACACTGGTGCGTTGTATCTGAAAGCAGGATTTCCTAAGCAACTATCACAATTTACCATCTCTTGCAGAACACCATATACATTTTTTCACTCTGTTAAAGATGATGAAATATGTAGCAGATGGAAAGGTCTTAATATTTAAAAGTTGATTACTGAATATTTGTTAAATAAATTATAGAGATTTTAAAATCACTTTGCTACTTTCCCTTCAAAACAGATACTGAAAATAAGACAGTACCATCTTCCACACCAAGTAGCCCTAAAGATGCAATTGTTACTTTCCTTCATATCACAGATTCATTTATGTAAAAACAATGGGTACATTTTCAAAGTAAAACAGCGCTTAAGAAAATATCATGACAACTCTTTTACACAAAAGTAATTTGAGCTAAGCATGGGTAGCTACTGAGAAGAAAATGGTAACTAATAGATATTCCTTTTAGATGAATGGTTTAGATATTCCTTTTAGTTGAATGGCTATTTCTTTCCATTTTGTAGCTTGAATATGACGATTCACTACTAAAATTTAATTTAAACATTAGTACTGGCTTAATTTAAAATAATCAACCCTAGGATTACTTGTGAATAGAGTTAATACAGAAGTTCAAAGGATACCAATTCTTTTGTTGTTCGTGATTCACAAAAATACTACTTCAAGCAGTTTGACTTTGATCTCAGTTAAACCAGCTTTAGCCTCAGACATGGATCTGAGCTGAGAAAATCTTCCCACTTGCAACGTCAAGTTGAACAGACCTCTGGGATCCAGGGAGCTAGCTGATCCCATTCCTTTCTTATGTGATCTATTGACAGGGGGTTTGTGGCACTATTTTAATTACTGGAACTTAGAAGCCATAGCTAATTTCCTTTGGAAGCTGATCAAGGGGAAAACACTCCCCTCTTCCCACAGCCTAGAAAAGAAAATGTAGGAGGCAAAAAGTGGCCTCCTCACCACTGGAGGAATTTAGGAAGAAGTTAAACTGACTGTCAGTGAATGGGCATAGCTTCAGATTTAGCCCTTGATCAGAAACTTCTCCTAGGATACAACAGGTGGCGTGGGTTGGCAGTACTCTCTCTTGCTACTGCAACTGCATTTCCCGCATTGCTCAGCTGCGGTTCCGTAATGCTAGTGCTACATCTTGCCAACCGTAAGGAACTGCAGTAGCTTACCAGCTTTCCAAGTGTGACAGCTAATCTTCCTCTCTTAACCCACTGCAGTGGTTAAATTACATACTAGAGATGATGCCATGGATTTAACTCCATAGAAAGGGTAAAACAAAACAATTTTGTGTGAAGAAAATGGTATTAAACACCAGCTTTCTACTCTAGACTGCAAAGAAAAGCCAGTGTTTTCCATACCCGTGGAGTGTATCAGCCTCACAATTTCAGTTGCACGGAGACAAGGATATTTTTCAGCCTCAAAAGGACTATATTCTACTGCCTCAGGGAAGCTGCAGCAGCCTACTGGCAGTGAAATCACATCATCCTTATGCTACCAATCTCTTCTGCTTACTATGTCTTATCAGAGCACTAAATATCTGGCATCTAAATATCTATCTACGAAGCTTGTAGCTTGCAGTGTTCCCCAGTGTTCAGTACTGGGTCCAGTCTTGTTCAACTCCTTCATCAATGAATGGACTGGATGGACCCTTAGCAAGTTTGCTGATGATACCAAACTGAGGAGTGGCCAGCACACCAGAGTTGTGCTGATATTCAGTGAGACTGGGACAGGCTGGTCAGCTGGGTGGAGGGGAACCTCATGAAGTGCAGCAAGGTCAAATGTAGAGTTCTGCATCTGGGGAGGAATAACCCCCTATACCAGTACAGGTGAGGGGGTGACCTGCTGTGAAGCAGCTCCTCAGAGAAGGACCTTGGAGTCCTGTGAGACAAGTAGTTCATTATGAGCAAGCAATGTGCCCTTGTGGCCAAGGCCAGTGGTTTCCTGGGGTGCATTAAGAAGAATGTGACCAGCATGTCAAGGGAGGTTCTCCTTTCCCTAGTGAGGCCACATCTGGAGTACTGTGTTCAGTTCTGGGCTCTCCAGTTCAAGAGAGACAAGGAACTACTGGAGAGAGTCCAGCAGAGGCTACAAAGATGCTGAGAGTACAGGAGCATCTCTGTGCCCCAGAAAGGCTGAGAGACCTGAGGAGAAGACAGAGAGGATCTGATCAATGGTTATCGATATCTAAAGTGTGGGGTTTAAGAGGATGGGGCCAGACTCTTTTCAGTGATGTCCAGCAACAGGACAAGGGGCAACAGGCACAAACTGCAACACAGAAGTTCAATTTGAACATGACACAAAATTTCTTTCCTGTGAGGGTGCCAGAGCCAGAAACAGGCTGCCCAGTGAAGCTGTGGAGTCTCCTTCTCTGGAGACTTTCAAGACCCACCTAGATGGGACCTTGGACAACCTGCTCTGGGTGACCCTGCTTTAGCAGAGGGCTTAAACAAGATGATCTCCAGAGGCCCCTTCCAACTCCTACCATTCTGCATGATTCCAGTTCACTCTGGAATTCTTTATTGCCTTCTCAATCCAGGCCAACACAACAGACCTTGATTTAAGAGCACAAAGCCTTCGCAAAGCTCAGAATACTTTGCATCATAACTGAACTAGAAACCTCAGCCAGCACGGACTAACTCGTTACTGAAAATAAATGTCTGGCAGTGAAGTGGGCCACAAGACCTCTCTCTTGTACTTACTAACTCCTCTCTCAAACTACGCATCGGAGAGTAGCAATTGATACTGCAAACAGGGATTTTCTGCACTGTAGCTTTTAACGTCACTAATGCATCCTCCCTCTCAACACGGTAGAGGGTAAATGACAGAAGGATGGACAGATTTGGGTTTTGAGTAGGAAAAAAGTGGAGGCGGCATTAAAGAGCCCTTGAGGTCTTCAAGACCCTTGTAATATCATATCCCAGGTGACACCCAGCTCCATAGGAAAACCAAACCATATCCCAGGTGACACTCAGCTCCATAGAAAAACCAAACCAGAGTCATGCAGGCCAAATAACTACACCTCTTCAAAAGGATCCAGTTCCATAGAGACTCATGACCCCACAGATGCAAAACCAGACCCTCGGCTGCAGTGGTGAACACTGGCTTCAACAGAAGGATGCTGATTTACATCAGCTTGGAACACACAGTCTCACTTAAGTCCTGCTTTTCCTCTTTTTATACCAAATACAGAAAAAAAAGAAAACGCCAAACACACACACAAAAAAGATAAAAAAAGAGAAGAGAAAATCAGATTCTGCTTCTTAAAATTTAGTATGCAATACATCTACTTTAATGTAGAGTCAGGCTTATTTCCCCAAACAACAGTAGTTAAAAACATCCTAGCTACATCAAGAAGATACATAAGCATATACTATTCATAACTTATTTTGAGTTCTTCACAACTCTTGTTTCTCTTGCTATTGTTTGTTTCTCCTACACTTGTTATTTCAGATCTAAAATAACATTTGGAACCCTTCTGAATGCGGTAAGTATTCTTTGCTCTAGCTGCAAAGCACAGGACATTTGAAATACTGTATTAATAACATAGACTTTTTCTAAACACAAATACTCAGGTTGAGGAGAGGAAGCATGTATCGATTGACCTAGAAGGCAGATTAGTAAACAAAGTCATCTTGGTCTAAAAGGCATTTAATTTGATTTCTTAAGTCCTACAATTTTTCTGTGTATAGACTCTACAGAAACATTAAGACTTAGGACCGTAAGTGTAGACATATAATTATAGGGATGTAAAATGTAGGCTTGCCCCCTGGCTGTACCCCAGAAATGCAGTTCTCTGCAGAATACTGGAACTGCTCTTTCAAGGCAGTTCTGGGAAGAGAAGCAAAGGATATTTCTGTTGCTGCTATATTTGGAACCATTATCACATTCAGAGAAATAAAAACGGACATAGCATTCCTAGTTCCTGTGCAGCAGAAAGTGCCTCTCCTAGACATTTTCCAAGTATTAATACATGTCCCTGGGAGTGTGGACACAGGCACATAAAATATTACTCCTATGACATTAAGAAATAAACAAAAAAATGTTCCCAGCTTTTATTTAGTGTATAAGACACATTACTTGAGGGTATAAAAGTGAGAGAGAGCTAAGAAAATAGCTCATTCATTATTTAAATTGGGGAATGGACTCAGAGGTTTTATTAATGTTCAAAGAAGCAAAAAGCCCGAATCTCCTTATGCAGACTCTATCTGTCTAAATCCTGTTTACAGCACAGACATTTGACAACACTATGGAAGTTCTAAGTTATTTCTATAGCACAGCAGTACTCTGGATAATTTTTTTCTGCCTTTTTTTTCCCCCTTATGTATTAAAAACAATCATGAAAATATCCTTCCAAGGTCACTTTATGCAATTCCTCATATAAGATAAAATGACAAGTTCATAAATCATTGAAACAGTGAAGTATTGTGAAGTATATCCAGAGTTCAGTACCCCAACCTGCAGTGAATCATCTTCAATCAATTAACAGATTACCTTAATTCAGAAAAATCCAATACTGCATTTTCCTCATTAATACTTTTGATGTATCTAGAGTTCTGGTAATTATTGCTAGAGACACCCACTGAAATTAAAGATGGATTATACATTTTTGGATACAGAATGTGAGAGCCTGTGAGACTGGATGAAATCTCCCTTACATAGGTAACTGTGACAGCCAGAGCTGTGCACATTAGTTACAAAATTATGGTTCCCATGTAGCTTGATTTATTGGAGCCTAAATGCTGTCAGCTTGGTGTCAAGATTTCTAAAATACATACACAAATATATATACATTGGCACGTACTCTCAGTCCTGATGGTTTCTGTCTGGGATAGGCCATTCCAGAGCTAAAGTCCCTACATCACTGCTGACCTGTACAGAAGTCTGATGGGATTAGTTTGAAGGCATCCAGACACAGATACTTATAGAATCATGGAATTGTTTAGGTTGCAAAACCACTTTAAAATCATTAGGCCCAACTGTTAACACAGCACCGTCAAGTACATCACAAAACTTCTTATGAAAACCCTCCAATTCAATCCAAAGTGCAGCTCCCTCCACTAACTTGAGCCTGTTAGATGATGGGTACTGTAAAACAAACTGATCACTTGCATACACCTTGGGATGACAAAGAGCCCGGGCCTCCAGCTGGAGTAACTGATGCCCTTCTACAGCCATTTCTATGCCAAACCCTTCTAACAGCTCCCATGAGAAAACTGCTAAGAATGGACCCAGTTGCTGTCCAGGAAGGAAATGAGAGCTATAAACTCCCCAAGGAAATGCTCATTAGACCAGGCTGAATATGGTGTGACAGGAGCTGAAAGTATTGCAAGAGTTTAAGGTGTATGAAGAGGGCCAGAAGCAAGATGAACATATCAAGGTGGAAACTCAAGGTAGCAGGAGAAAAGAAGGCAGTTGGAAGCCAGCAGAACAAGAGTTCTGCCTGATAAAGTGAGCCTGATGCTGCATCTCTCAATACTGGGTGGAAGGCAGGAGACAGGATTCTGTAAAAAGATTGCTATGATGGCAGCGCTACATGAAAACGACGGGGATAGTTCTAAAACTCGATTGTAGAACCAGTAATACGGCTGTGACATTTTGGAGACCAGTATAGCTGCAGGGTGAAGAGATTCATGGGAGGTTACCCAAGAAAATGGCTAACAATCAAACACTTCACCTGAGGTACCCTTCATGCTGCTAGCGTTCAAGCTAACTACTTTCACACGGTTTCCTTAAGTATACACAATAATCACTAGAGGCAGTGTAGATGTATTTTTAGTTATCTAGTTATTGTGGATATTTAGTTATTGTGGTTTCCAGACATACATTTAATTAGTCAAATTGTAGTTCTTCTAAACTACACATCAAAATACACACAAATCACTACCGATTTCCACAGACTGACCGCACAGATGTTTAAATGGAGCTGGGAAAACTCCAGCCTCTGCGATTCAGTTATTTTACTGCAAAAACAGCTCGGCGTCATTAGGATTCAGAGCACAGGTCGACTTCATGATAACGTTAACACGTACATAAGCTCAAACTTACCATAAGAACACAACCCAAAAGAGAGATTTGGACAACAAACTTCAGTATACCACTGAAGTTAATGAGAAAGATGAAACCAAGGTTATAGAGCATACTACAGAAACTATTTTCTTCACACTCATGCATGCAATTTTTTTTTTTCTTCAGAAAGTAACTAAGTGACTTTCAAGTAAATATAGTCCACCAAAATAAAGATAATTTTACTAATTGATTAGACTTTCAGATTTTGTACATTTTCCTACCCCCAAAAAACTCACATTAACAAGGCAATGTACTATCAAATTTAGCTATACTAATATTAATTACATGAAAATAAAAAGGAAATGTAATATTCTAAAGTTTTAAAATTATCTAATCTGTAACTAAAATTGTATTACCCTGCTTTAATTAAGATATTATACACTCATTTTCCTCGGATGCTCACAATCATAATTACTGCATGCGTGGGTGAGCCCTGGAATTACTTTTAATAGAATTTAGCATGTGTGTTGGTTCCCTACAGGCAGCAGCATATTAATAAAAAAGCTACCTCCTATCAGCGGTAAAAGAAAAGTGGAGATAGCAGCTACTTCTACAAAAAAAAAAAAGGCAACTCTAGAGAGAAGTGTAACAGAACTTAAAAATTTTAGTCTTTTTTTATTAAGCCCCTTGGGAATATCACCATCACAGGCTTCTTAGTTACCAAAGTGCCTAAACTCCACTCTTTGCAAATACTACTGACAGGAGAGGTTCAAGCCTTTTGAGACAACCCTTATGCTTCACAAGTGATAATTTTTCCAGTTTCTGAAGTTTTATATACACCGAAGCAGAGATGGCAGTATGCTGGTTGGTGCTGTTGGTAAAATACGAGCTCAGTTTCTTTAACACCTGCAAAGACAGTATGACAGGATCTTAGAGGAACACATTACACTGTGAAGACTTCTGTCCAAACAGCTGCCAAGAGGAGTAGGTGATTAAACAGCCATTATTCACATTATTATTATTATTTTAAAAGAAAGCTAGGAAGAATTACAGTACTGAAGCCCTCAGTGTTATATAGAATATATATATATACATATGCATGTAGTAGCAAGTCCACAATTATTATATATAGTAGAATATATAATATATATTCATACGCATCTGGAAAACCAAAGAAAGATGTAAACAGTGTGAGTGAAAGCCTCCCACCCAGCACCAGACAATGAATTCTGCTCTCTTCAAAGGCACAGCAGCAGCAGATGACTGCCCTGTTACATGAGCTGACTGCCAGAGGATGCAAGGAGAAAAAAAACAAAGCAAGTGCAAGATTGTCTTTCCTTCCTGCATTTATTCCAGTTTACAAAATAGCACACAAATATGAAAGTATTAGCTACAAAGATGATGTTTTTTAAAAAGCCAGTTGGGAATGTGGATGATAAGTTATACTGAAAGACTTGCCCATCCAGCAGGCTAAGCCAGGAAGGATTTCAGATGTAGTGACATCTGAGTAGTTCTTCCACCTCTTCTGCTCTGTTATGTCAACTCACTCAGTACGTGCTGAGCTACGTACTCCATTGCCTTGCTGTATGTCAGACTTTTCCTGGTCTCTGGAAGCACATCTTGTTCCCTGGCTCTGTCCAATAGCAGATTTAAGACATCCATCACGCTTTGTGCGTCCTCAAGAAGTTCTTTAGGGAGTCTGGATATTTAACTCTCCAGATCTCAGTTTTACAAATCATGAAGTACAGCTTACTCACAGTTTTATTCTTCCATTAAAGACAAAATCAAAACCCACCAAACAAACAAACAACCCCCTCAAACAAAAAAAAAACCAAACCACCAACACTCACACACACACACAAAAAACCCAACCAAAAACCCCCACAACCTAAATCTTTATTTAAAAACCTAGTTGTTAAAGGTAAAGACTTAGAGAGTAGGAAACAACACTGACTTCATGTATCACAGTTGTAAAATGTCTCACGTATGGGACTCAAGAACTTTGCAATGCATTAAATGTCTTCATCAGCAGGGCCACAAATAATTCTTGGTCAGTAAAGCTGAGAGTTACCACTTTCAGCAAAAATTATGATTATGTGAATATGGACAATTCCTTGGGAAGAATAACCTTTGGTCCATGATATTAAATGTCAGTCCTAAAATTCTGGACCATCTTGAACTTCATTTACTTTCATTTAGCTAAGTGGATCTGTTGTTTTCAAACTTTACAGGGCATCACAAACTTCTGCAAAAAGTTCTGAAGATCCAGGCAACCAGCAAGAAGGATGCTCCCTAATCCTTCAGGCAAGGGCATTTGAGGCAGGAAAAAAAAGGGTACTTTTCCAAGTGTACCTCATGTTTCTGCCTAGGAGCTTCCCTTAAACAAAGGAACAATTCCCTTAAGAGAGGAGGACTGCTTCCCTAAAACACATACTATTTTCTAAAGAATCACAATTACAAACTGTTTTCATTTTTAACTGTAGAATTATTACTTAGTTGCATTCTTTCCTCAAATGTATTTGCCTGAAAGACAAAATAAAATTAGGAGAGAGGTTGCTTTACTTCTCAATTTCTTCTACTAATGTAGCAATTTTGTAGAATTACCTTAATTTAAGACAACACAACATAAGCAGCCATCTAGCTCTTTACCTGTCAATGCTCAATGGAGTGTGTCACTGGATTGATGATAGCTCAGTGTGTCCCTACAAAAATTCTGCCCTAGTTGCACTGTCTACACTAGATACTGCCTTACCTCTGGTTCACGAAGCTTACTTGCTTCAGAATCACTAGTACTGATGTAACTAAAAGCTTTACTATTTTAAAAATAAGTATCTGTGTATTCAAGCTGATGAAACAAGACTAGCATTTAGTTACTAAAAGAACTGCAACGGCAGGCAGAACCTTGACGCGACTGCAATGCCTGAACAGAAGGAATCTAGATCAGTAAACCAACGCTCAGCATATTCTGCATTTCTACCAGAAAGCAGGCTCACAGTCTCCAATTCCTTGAGGGTTTCAAGTCAATCTTCACCACAGATACCTAGCAATATTATCTGCACTGAGGACAAACAGAAAAATAAGAATTCTCCTCCCGATGCTGACAGTCCCCTACCTAACAAAAATATCCTGTAGTGGTTCTGTAAACCACAGATAAACAAATGAAGCACAGAGACCCAACAATTTACAAAGGCCCTTCAGGCAGAGAGACCAAAGAAGAATGCACAATATCCCTAAAAGCATATGGACCGCTAACTTTCACTGATGTCTCTTCACTCCTAATGCCTGTGATTTCTAAATGCAGTTGCATACCATCTTGCAATAGGTACTTCTGCAAAGCATCTACTCATGAAAGCAGTTAGGATGCAGACATTTTCACGGACCTACCCAGTGAGGAAAAGTCCATGTTGAAGACCATCAACTGTTACAATAGCTTGTCCCAACAGGAACACAAGAGCAGCCAGCCATCCCACTGCCAGAAAGAATCGCTAGCAGCTGAGGAAGACTGAAAAAGGTGTCTCTGAAGCTGGTGCTCCATTCCGGGAGTACTGTGCCTCCTCAACACCTGGATTAGCTTTTACATTTCACAAGTTTTATGCATCTCAATTTACTAGCTGAAAAGATTGATTATAGGCTAATTCTTGCAAGTGATGTTTCTAATTATCAAAGTGAGGCTGCTTTAACAAGTGATTTTTCATTTAATAGGGCCTTTCCATAGGTAGTAATCATCTCATTATGTGACAGCAATAGCAATACTGTGCTTGACTCTCATAACAACATTAAAAAGAAGGAACTGGAATTTTCACTGTACTTAATTTCATACCTCTAAAATCTAGCTTGAAAGGGTATCATTTGTTTAGATAAAGGGAAGAAAAAAAGCACTTGAGTACCAACATTCCCCTGAAAAAAACTTCACAATCATCCTGGCAAAAAAGTGCTGATTTTCTGAAGCTCTTCCTCCCCAAAGTTTTATTTTCCTATTTGAAAGGCAGCCAAATAACATTCCCATTCTTTTGACAGGCATGGAAAGTGAAAGGTTTCCTGATGTTTTACATTTTCATGATTTTAGAAAATACAAGTGAACAAAAGTTGAAGAAAAACTGAAGTGCTAAAGCAACCTCTAAGAACACATCATTATTGAATTCCTCCAGTTGTTTCCATCACTTAGAAGTGGGACAAATTAAGAACTACTGCAATTCTTCTAAGTATTTGAATCGTAGCAAGAATAATATTCAGCAGAAAAAGCACTTTCATGGAAAAAGTCTCCTGTGGTGAGACTTAGATTTGAAGCCTCTTATATCCCAAAATCACAACGGTGCTCTTAGTGCTTCCATTATTTTCCAGTTGTTACAGAATGATCATCAGAAACAGTAAACTATAGGAGAAATGTCACGCCACAATGTAGTTAACTTTTTATACCTATATGAACTGTTGATTAATAATTTTTTAAAAGAAACTAAACCCACATACAACAAGAACTGATTGGTAAATCATCATGTTTGAAAGATGTTTCATTAAGACTATAGATAACAAAATTTCCAAAGTGTTATGGACACATATTTCTTAGCAAGAATTTTATCATCTAGCCTTCCACTGGACTTTGAATCACAGTAGAAAATGGGCTGCAAAGACTGAAATCAGGCAGTTCCTCCCTTGCTCAATGAAGCATCTTTCAGAAGAAAGGAAAAAAAAAAAAAAGGGGGGGGGAAAAAAAGAAAAATGGACAGAAATATGTTTATCTATGTTTTTTCTTTCTTCAAGTTAACTCCAAGGCAAATTCTTAACAACGCTGATCAGCCTCTGAAGAGATGGCAATGGCTAATAACTTAGAAGGAGCTTCTATGTAAAGGTTTGAATAAATTGCTCATTGAAATGGATTAAGCACACAATGGGGAAAAATCTGGTAAGTTCCCCATGAAAAACAGACTCAGGGTCTGGGTTGCACAAAATTCACTAAGTCAGGAAAAGAGTTGGCTGAATTTGAGGAGGTGTTTCCCCCCCCCAGCCTCATCCAAGTGTCATTTTGGTTCTATTTGAAATAATCCACCTTGTGCTTAGGTTGGATTTTTTTCCCCACCAAGACAGAAAGGTTAATTTTGACACACTCTGTAAGAAATGTTTAAATGTTTGACAGAAATACATCTACATGTAATAATAAAAAGTTCAAAAGCATCAAACCAAGATTAACTATTTCGTCTGTTTTCAAACAAAACGTCCTTATTTACTCAGAGCCATTTTTTCCCAATTTTCTTCTTTATCTGAACATGACAATATTGTGGGCAACTAAGGTTTTAATGGACTTTATTTCCACTGACAAACTGAAAAAAATTTGCCAAACTCTAGAGTACTACCAGCTAGTAATAGCAGCCAAGGACCTACATGTGTAAGCTATTTACAGGGGAAACTGGATGCTAGCTAAACGGAATGAGAATTAAACTAAACTCAGCTCAGGTTTTGTGCTGAAGACACTGCTAATATGTAAAGTCTGTCCATGTATGATTTAAAAACAAACAAACCAACCACACACAAAAAAACCACACCACCCAAATTCAGTGTGTTTCTCTTGTTGGTAAAAGACAAAAAATATTTTTCCTAAAGTGTGATCCATTCAAGGACAACGCTGCTCTTTGCTTTATTGAAATAAAGGAAAGAGGTTCAAAGCATTGCTTGTATGAATGTAACAATGCCCTAATCTAGAAGAATATTATCTTCTTAGAGAAACAGATGTCCTCATAGTTACATAACAGGTAGCTAATAAAATGAAAGTTTTATTAATAAAAGCCTTTAAGTCAAGCGCAATTTTTCACAGGAACTACAAACCTAGTTGAGAATTGTGAAGAGCAGAAATAAATCTCTGTCTCCCTGTTCCTTGCTTGTCCAGTAGTCTAAATACCCCACATTTTTCACTATGCTTGCGAGTTAGAATTCTTCAAGGCTAGCCCCCACTTAACTTCCACTGTACCACATTAAAAAAGCCTTGCAATCTTAGGTACTGTTTTGGTTTATGCAGATTAGTTTACATGTGGGTAATTTCTCATTTAATTACTCAGTAATAGTTGGAAAAAGATCAAATGATTTCTCCCTTTATAGATCAGATAATTAATGGTTATTTCTATGGTAATTTGTCAAGGCACAGCTGGAAGAATTAGACAACTATTCAGCTAAAGTGCACATAATCATTTTAGTATTTACATGATCTCAGTGATACAACTATTTCCACAATTACCCACAGCTCTAAGGGTCCTTACAGCCCAGCCATTCACAAGCAACTGTGAGTACATATTTTTTAAGATACTCCAGACAACACCTGGAGGGAGGTGTTACCAGTTTAGCAAAACAAGCAGTAAGTAAAAGTAATCCTGTGATCGTGTTACATTATTACATTAAAATTCAAACAGCAGTTCTGCAATTGCCAAGAAGGGGAGGACAGGCTGCAGAACTGGTGAGCTATACCGTCTTCAAGTGCATCTTACACTCCAAGCCGTCATCAGGAGATCCTGTCCTGAAGGAGGGGTTTTCTTCTACCACGTATGTCTTGACAAGAAAGCCTTCTGACTATTCATGGTTGTGACAAATGTATTTGGCAGAAAGATAAACTATGAGTTCCAGCCTTGGTTCCTTTCACTTTCAATTTTTTTAATTTTTTTTTTTCCATAACTGCACCGTCTGCTTAGCAGACTAGATTTAAACAGTTGCATTCATTTTCTCTTCTACAAGATAAATGTATTCAGATGCCAGAAAGTTAACTTCAAGTTAAAATTCAACTTAAAATGATCTGCATATTGTATTCATTTTTTTCCAGTATGATTCTCACATAAGTAAACCAGAAGTTCCTTTGTTTCAAAAAATGCCCTAAACAAGTTTGCAAAGAGAGGTAAAAAAAAAAAAAAAAAAAAAGAGAGAGAATATCAGATTCATGAAAAATATAAACACAAACAGAACAGGTGGTTCCAACCTAGTTATGTAGCTCCAGAAAACCAAGCTAAGTTTTGCCCAGGTCACAACCACACAGGTTACAAAACCATACTTCCAAATCTAGTGTTGCACTTCTCGGGTACAAGTGTGTCTAATATATGACTTTTCTATAGAGAGGTTCAATTGATTTTAAAGCTACTTTCTCAAAAGTTGAAAAATATAATTAATTTTTCTGATGTTAGAAGATTTACAGTATCCTGTTATGAAGAGAGGAAAAAGCAGCCTATACAAACTGTTACAGTATTGGATTTACAGAACCAAGCCTGGGAACTTGCACTTGCAGAGGTTCCAGCAAATCCTGCAGAAGATGGACCTTTGGACTTCGGTTTACCCTGGAACAACAGGCTAGGTATGAGCATCTGATGAATTCAAGCTCCACCTACACAGACTATTTATGATTTTTTTATTACTGTAAGCAGCAAGATGCAGGATTCGCCAAGAATTTAATCTTTGAATTGCATTTCAATAATAAACTTCTCTTCTACCTTCCTTTTTTTGGTTTATTTCAGTCAGCTCTATTTGCTAAAAAGCACAGAACAAACACTATGAAGAAGCTGTGTGTGTGAGCCAGTCAATGTGCAAAGAAAATCTTCATGAGACAATACATTGCTTTTTCATTTTTACAGACACCCAGATAAATGGTTGTTATTTGATTTTCAAAACGACCATTCTATTTTTAAAAAGCAAAGATTTATAATTGTGCAATTTTTTCCAAGTTGAAGTCACTTCATACTGGCACAACATCACTACAAATCTGGCATCAATATCTTAAATCCATACAGGCTCCTACACTTGTGTCTATTTATAATACTATTAATTTATAACACAAGAAGCCACTTATACATCTAAATTGTGTAAAAATACCCAAACAGCCATCAAGCAAAAAATATCAAGCTAAAAACCGAAAGCACTCACATTACGAAATTCCTTAGGCTCTTAGAATTTCAAAACATTTTCTCAAAATGACAATTATGACACCAGAAATATGCATGAAAAAGCAATGTAGTAACTACAGTCTAAACATCACCCAAATGCTGAATGCCAGCTGCTGTGTTCTTGGGAATCCAACAGCCAGTTGGGCCACTGGTTCCACCAGGCACAGACACAGCCCCCACAGGCAGCAATGTCCCCATACAGTTTTCATTTAAACAGGATTAGAAGCATTTAGCCCTATTCTGATGGGCTGTTATGTGAATATGATTAAATACATGCTTAAAGCATAGATTTTATTAAAGAACTGCAGGATGGGCTTGAATGCCATGCTATATAAGAAACTTAAACCAGCAGCTGCTAGTTGGAGAAATTTCCAAGAAACTGGATGAGGGGAGACAGACATTGGGTTGTACAACTCGTCAATCTTGTAAAAGAAAAAGACCATCATAAGAATAAATAATTCTTCCTTCCTTGAGCCCCAGCTATACAAATTCTCCTTCAGAGTAGAGTGTAGCCCATTAAAAGAAAAAAGGCTGAGGAAAAAAAAACTGTTCAACAGATTTGCATTCATTCTAGAATAACAAAAGACCTGGAAAAGAAGAGACAAATCCATTCACTAGGAGTTTAAATAACAATAACCTTGCTCCTGTCTGACTGGAAAACTCAGAATAAGAGTACAAATAATGCCCGCAGCTGTAGGTAAGGCAGACAATGCAGCTGGGCCATTTAAAACTTGATGTCATCTTGAAAGCATGCAAAGCTTTAAAATAATTTTTTGCTGAAAAGAATCAAAATACAGCAGTGTTTGAACAAGCCCTGTCAATTTCACTCAATATGCTATTCTGAACTAATTCAGCAAGGTAGCCAGTGTTCAAGGCAAAGATGGTCAAAGATCAACTGAAGAGACAAGTGGCATTTAGTACTTCCATGAGCAACTCTTAACACAAACCTTGGTGCTCTAATGAGGGTCATAATGAAAAGGTGAGACCACACTGCCACAGCACAGGCAACCTGGCTTGACAACTGGATGTCACTGTGGATCAAAGCAAGAGAAACACGACGTAGTTCAATACCACAAATCAAGAGATTATGCAACTGTCCACAATAGTTTCTGCTAAATTCTGGAGATGCTAACACCTCAGTGTGAGCAACATCCTTTATATGAAGAAAGCTCCTTACCATGGCTGTGGAAAAGGTTGCCACAGTCTTTGCCCATACTCTCACATACAGCTAAATCAAAACAATGTTTTTTCTTAACACTGTTTCTACTTTCCATGATCTCCACTCTCCCCTTGCCAGCTCCAGGCCATAATCCTGTCTCTTCCTTCTCTCAAGTGTCTCCGGTTTATCTGCAACTATTTATTTGGGCTTTTGTAACCTTTCACAGAACCACAGACCATTTGAGGTTGGACAGGAACTTCTGGAGGTCTTTTAAAAAGTCTGCAAAATTGTGGTTACTTGAATTCAAGGATGATCCAAAATTGGAAAGGGTACAAATATAAAAAAAATGATAAAAAATGCTTTGGACTCAATGATCTCCAGAGGTCCCTCTGAACCCCTAACATTCTACGAGTCTAAAATGGACAACAACATGGATAGCTGATGTTACAAGATGACGTTGACTTATTTAACTTCATAAACCAAAGAATGAAGACACGAATGTTTATTATTACTTGGATTAAATTATAAAAAGCAAGACAACAACACTTTAAAATCTATAATGGATATCTCCCATGATCAAACCAGAAATCTGAAAGAGTAGTGAATAATGGACAGGAAAGCTTTTTGAAATTAATTTGAATCAAAAATTTAAAAAGATAAAACCCTGCTTTTAGAAATAAGATGCAACTTATAAGTACTGCACTCTGTGATTGCCTGTACCAATACTGGAACCCAACACAAACACCTTTTCTGTACTCCTGCACCTGCAGTATACTCCGCTAATAAAACAAGCAGCGTAAGGCTGCATAAAATTGCCGACAGAACATGAGCTACCTCACGTACCTTTGCAATAGACATTTTCCAGGAACTGCAGTAATCTTGCAGAATATATTATAAAAGTTTCTGCTATTGAAGCGACTATTTATTCTCCATACAGAGATATGAACTATCTGTTCATGACCTGCTCGTGACCTTGGGGAGGTTTTCCCCTCCCTTTCTGCTTTTTCTTTTGGTTTTGCTCCTTTCTCTACCTCCACTGTTACTCCCCATAAAAGAGAGCACTTTGAATCTGATTACCATTCCGCAGTGAAGTCTGCAGTCCTGAATGCCTGAAAACCCAGAGTGAAACATTCAGTTAGATACGCTGCTCCTTCTCTCCTTGCTGAACAATGCGTTCTCGATGCACTCAGGGAAGACGAGATCAGATAACCCTTCCACAACACTCAGCATCCAATTACCACAAAGAACAAGGACAGGAGCTCAGGCTTCTCTCCAACATATTCACCCTCTCTCCAGACAAGAGCAGGAATAGCAGCAAGGGAAAATGTAAGACTCTGAAGCAGCTTCTTTTCACAAAGGCAGAGAGCTGGAATTTCCTTCGGGTTGTGAACTTCATGGCTCAGTTTATCTTTTGTAAATGAGTGTATTCTGCAGTAGAACTGCAGAATAAGATGTGCTGTAAAGCGTGATAAATTCTCAGGTGAACAGAGCTATACAAATATAAAACCTCACCACTAGCACACTAGGACTGTATGTTGTTGGTGTTTTTGGTTGAGACTATCAGAAGCACAAACCTAAGACTTTGCAGCTCTACCTGAGATAAGTTTCTTCGCATTATGTTAGTGTGCATGATAAACATAAAAACAGACCTTAAATTTCAGGGAACAGACTAATGCTTGTGGGGAATACTGATCACTTGTCCGCCAGCACTTCAAACCTGTTGCTCTAAGAAGATAACATGATTGTGCCAGCTTTCCTTCTGTCTAGGATCCAACGACTTTCAATAATTTAAGTAATGTCATCACAGCAGATTTCTGAAAGTATTTTTAGCTATTATGATTGTTTAGGTTTGGACAAGTGCAGAAACCTTTTTTTTTTCCTTCTCAAACACATCTTGTTATTAAACATCAGGTATTACATTTATACAACTTTCATATAGGATTATTCAGAAGGGACTAACAGGACTGTACCTTCTATCATGGAGAAGGCAACCAGGTTGTTTGCTACTCACGGTTAAGTGAGGGTTGCAACGAAATCATCAGCAACAAAGCACAGTAGAAGTTACTCCCATTAATCTACATAAGGACAATTTCATCTGTCCTCAAACCATGTGCAAGAGGAAAGGAAGGATGCTTCTGGAACAAACCCAGTCATCAGCCAAGTCAAACTCTGCACAAGATGCATTTGCAATCACAAAGTTGGAGTTAGCTCAGATTTTGTTTTGTTTATGGCACACAAGTACTTGAAATTTCGTCAGTGACTGGATGGAACAGGATTGTTGTCTAACATGAAGACAACAGGATGGGGTTGGGGTGGGGTTGTGTCTAGTCTATTTAAATACATTTTCTAATTTTTTTAATGTGTCAGTAACTCTTCTGGATGCGTGTTGTCACCTCCACCCGCATGCACACTGAACTGCAGACATCAGAGATCTGAAGTGATACCGCTTCCCAATATTGCTTCAAGCAGTAATCTTGACACAGATTTAATAAAAAAAAATAAAAATACAACCAGCTTCAAAAATACACAGAAATACTGAAGATTCACCACCATCACGCCCCAAAAAAGCTTAACCAGTCGACATGGAAGTAACTCCATAGTATCCCCTAATTTTTTTTTTTTCTTTTGAAAAAGAGAGTTCCACAACTGACACTGAATCCAAGTTCATTTTATCTGCTATTACTGAATACAAAGAAATTTATTCCCTTTTCAAGTGAAGTCTGGTAATTTCTAAGAAATACTAGGCAGTTTACTCTCAAGCGTATACCTGTAATTCTTGAGAAGGTATGTAATCATTATATCATATATAGTTAGTGAGATAAGTTTTCCAATAGAAAATTCTCGTATTTCATTTAGCTTGCAAATACCTCACCACTTTTGTTCTCTTTTTTTTAATAAAAGCAGGAACCAATAAATCAAGAAATTTAGCACTCACTTGCAAACCTTCTTTTGTGCCTCCTTTCATCATAAAAGGAGACTGAAATCCTTGTGTTTAGATATCACCACCACATTAATTTTTGTGTTGGTCAAAGATTTGTACCAACAAACTTCTGCAAGCTCTCAACACAAGAGTGTTTTATTAAGCACTTTCACCAAGCACACCAGCTTGCTAATGGACGTCCAAACCCTGGTCAAGCAGAACTGATGAATCATGTAAGCGCCCTACCTAATCCTAACTATCAGGAGCTTAGGCATTCAATAACTAGAATTATGACTGGTTGACACTGCAGTTCTGCATGGCTAGCTTGCATCCTCTTGTCTCATTCATACCACCACAGATGAAATATGACATCTTGATGCACAAGAACTTCAAGAAATCCTGATTCCATCCTTTTGGCAACATCCTGACAGAAGTTAGGTTCAAAACACTAGTGGGTGTATGTATGTGGATTTGCCTGCTGAATCAGAATCGGCATCCTTTTGGGAAGTAAAAGTGCATCTATCACATCATCCATAAATTCTGCAGTAATCTGATCAACACAAAATTTTGAACTCAGACATCTCCCAAGGTTAAAAAAAATAAAAATTACGCATTATGAAACAGTGGTAGCTTGACAAGAAATAAGTATTTCTCATTCAACAAAGTATGGCCTGACATACCTCAACTCCTAGTTATTGAAAACATGCCTTAGCAGAAACATTAAACAGTCCTCTGAACTTGCTGAAAATCACAGAATGACAGAATGGTTTGGGGTGGAAGGGACCCTTCAAGGTCATCTAGTCCAACCCCCCTGCAGGGAGCAGGGACATCTGCAGAGCAGGTTGCCCAGAGCCCCAACCAACCTCACCTGGAATAGTTCCAGGGATGGGGCATATACCACCTCCCTGGGAAACCTGGGCCAGGGTCTCACCACCCTCAATGTAAAAAATCTCTTCCTTCTCTCCAGTCTAAATCTCCCTCTTTTTGTGTAAAAGCACCACCCCTTCTCTTATGACAACAGGCCCTGCTAAAAAGTCTGTCTCCATCATTCTGATAGGTCCCCCTAAGTACTGAAAGGCCACAATAAGGTTTCTCTAGACCATGCCACTAAGTACAGCATCCAATCTTTTCTTAAACACCTCCAGCGATGGCAACTCCACCACCTCCCTGGGCAGTCCATTCCAGTGTTCTGTCACCCTTTCTGTGA
>JAAGNO010007480.1:38350-50243 GCA_033439905.1 Ceryle rudis
AAATAAAATGAAAGAAATACCAGTATAAAAAAAATCCCAAAACAATAAAAAAACCCCCCGAAATAACGACAACAAAACAGGAAAACAAAAAAATTTAAAACCAACCCCAAAACAAAACAAAAAAGCAGCCAAACCTCAACCACCATCACTGACAAGAGGAAAATGAAAACATGGCAGCCAGTGAGAAGGCAGGTTGATTATATTTATCTGTAAGTGAACTAGACAGACTAAAATCAAAATGATTGTTATGCAGCTGTATTGTGAGGCTTCCATACGGCCACACACCAACTACTCTGACGTAAAGAATATTTGATACCCAAGTCTGGCTCACAATACATTGTTATTGCATCCACAGTACAACGTAGGAATCAACCTCACCAGCTGAAGGGAGAAACGCAGAGATTTACAAACCACATTCCAACTTCAAGAAAAAGATACAATAACATTCCTTACAATAGCAAATTAGTGGGTTGTGGGTTGTTTGTTTTTTTTTTTTTTTTTTTTAGAAGGCAGTCATCTGGTTTTAAATACAGACTTAGGCAGAAACTTTCATACTTTAAGAAATTTATTACTATGTTTAGATAGTCAATTTTATTAAATAATAAGTCTCAATTGAAGCAGAAACATCAGACCTTCACCTAGAATAAAAGAAAAAACCTGTTACAGGGACATGCAACAATTAACCAAGTAGCTCACAAAGTACATTCTCCAAATGTCAAAAGGAAAAGGAGATGTTTTTCAGAGATCCTGACAATTCCTTGGTAGCAAATACTTTGCATTATAGCAGAGTGGTCCAGGCATTTCCTTCACTCTTTCCTCCTAACCTTTAACCAATTGTGTTGTTTTAAAACTGGAAATTAAGAAAGGTAAAATATTGAGACAGTAAGAAAAGGGAAGAAGTTTCCTACTCTGCATTCTTTCCTTCCCAGTAGACGTTAGGCATTATTTGAAGGAGGAGAAGAGGAAATGAAGCAAGTAATGCAATAAAAAGTCCTGTGGCAATTCTTCTGGTTATGGTCTGAAAATTATTTTACCAATTCCTTCAGCATTCTGTGTTAAATGTAAAGGAAATCACAAATCACTAAGACCATTCAGACTTAAAAAAAAAAAACAAAAAAAAAAAACAAAACCACACCAAAAACACCACACCGCCAAAACAAACAAAACAAAAAAGCCCAAGAAAAAACAAACACAGAACAACAAACAAGAAATACAACTTAAGAGTGATCGAGGTAGCTGCCCAAGACCTCCTACACAGGATAGATGAATACAGCCAACAATGACAATTTCCTCCCTTGCCTGGAGGCTTTCCAGCCTAATACCTCACTTACTTTGTAAGTTGTACGGGGAAATAAGGCCCCTTTGTGACAATTACTCTCTGCGCAGAGTTACTGAAACAGAACAGTGAGAGGCTTAGTTATAATGTAACAACAGTTGTATTTGTACTGTACACTGATAACTTTGCAAAACCTATGAACTTCCAACTGGCGAGAAACACTACCATGGAAGCCATGCAAAACAATACAACAAGGCTTAAAATAGAATATTCTTCATCCTTACTACAAAGAACAGATGCAAAATTAAATAAAATGTAAAAGATGGTAGGAAACAATCAGATCTTTAAATTGTTGACACAATCACTAGCATCAGACATATACAAGCAACTGTATTGGCATTAGCAAAGATACTCAGGAATGGAAGTGAGGAAATAATATACACTTATTTAAAGAACCTCCATACTTCAGGGGATTAGAATTTAATCAGGTGAATTACACAGTATCACTATAAATCATCAACAGTCGAGTATCATTGGTCAGAGGTACTTAACGAAAACACCTATTACCCTGACTTCTCCTGACAACTAGGTGAGAGGTGACAGTACTGCTTTTATTCTATCCTGCAAGTGTCTGGACTCAAACTGGACAAAATGCCGGAAGATGAGATGGCTTCTGAATGCTTCTGAGAAAGTCTGGTCAGTCATCTAAAGCTGAAAGAATACCGTCCTCATCACTGAGCCTTCTGCTTTAGGGTTTTTCCTCTTTCTTTCTGTTTTTTGTACCCAAAGACAGATCTGTATTTTGTAGCAAACGAAAATGGCATTAAGATTTATGATCTTGGGTAGGCAGAGGAGACTGAAAAAGTAAAAAGGGAGAGGGATGCTCCTTATGCCACCATTTTAAAGAGATCCTACTACTGCTGTAAGCACAATAGCATTTTCTTTCTTATTTCAAGAATGTAATTGACTGTAGAAAAAACAAAAACATCAGCAATCTCATAAAGCAATAAAAACACCCTGTGGAAAAAGCAAGCTATTTGTAAATGTACTGCAGTTCACAAAGTGGGCTGGAATGTGGTTAATAAAGTAGTATCAAGACTAACCTAAACTGGATATTTGCAGGTATACGTGCACACTTACATTTCAGAGCTGCAATCCTACTGCCTTCTAAAAGAGCATCTGCCCAGCTAGGAATTTTCTGTTCATTATAGATTCTGATTTCACATCAGAAAAAAAAGCACCTCTTCATCAATGAAAAGAGTTACTTCCTATTTGATGAAATTAGTAACTTACCCTTTTTTCCCCAAAAAAACCTTATTAAATATATGAAAGAACATCGAATATTCAACATAAACTATGCAAATTTCTTTCATCTGAATACCCATTGTCAATTTAGATGCCCAAGCTCCCACATTTCCGAACTTCCCCATTAAAATAATGCAAGTTTATCACTTAGTTTACATTACAGTAAGAAGTTGTATGCACTTACAGTTGTTATACATAGTACATACAGGTATTGATTCCAAAACTTCCCATTAAGTTAACTTCATATCACTACTCATGCAGAGAATTACTAAATGCACTAGGAAATTCATATTCATTTGCAATTTGCAGACACAAATAGCATAACAAACGAAGTTTTATCTTGAACTACCTTAAACAGATAAGACACTCAGCTAAACATTCAATTCAGTCAAAAGTACTGATAAGTAAATTCCAAAGTTACTAAAAAAAAAGTAATTTTGTATTTTAAATGACATTGCAGCAATGTAGTATGACTGGAGTATTTGTTACAGAACAGTTACAGCACTATTACTATTTCACTTTGCATGATCTGTTCCAAAAGTTACAGGATCCTCAATGTACCTTTGATATTTCATATCATTTAAGTGGTCAGACTCAAATTTGACCGAGTATGAACAGCTACAGTTCATCAGTGATCAATGCATTATCTACAGAGAAATTAATTTTGGATAAGGGGTTGACAAAACTGTTAGTTGAACAGAATACATTCTTCAAATTAAAAAAAGTATAAAAACAAATTAAGGTTGCCAGAAATAAACAACTAAGCTACTGTATCTTAAGTAGAAAGCACTGATTCTCGATATTTAAATATTATTAATTATCAGTGCATCTTTAATAAATATTTTTATTGTCAGAGAAAAGGAAGAGCAATTTGGTGACATTTTGTGGCCAAGGAAACCAAAAGTACCTTCCCCAAGGCACAGGGATAAAACAAAACAAAATCAGCTCAAGTCTTATTCCAAATTACATGTGAACTTCAAAATGGATCTTCTAATTGGAAATCTTTTTTTTTTTTTCCTTTTTGAAAGTCAGAAACTATCATTCTGAAGATCTATCAAGGAATTAATGATAAAGTTACCAGATGTCTGCAAAAATATACATACATATACACAGTATGTTGAATTCCTGTATCTGTCTCCAATCCAAACAATCACTTTATAACCTGAAAATAAAATGTTGCCACCTTACCTTGTTAAATGCAAAAGAGCTGTTGTATTCATTATACTTCTTGCAGCAAAGTCTGTCACATTTCATTAAACAATATAATGCTGTGATGTGCTTAGTAATAAAAAAGCAATAAAATTTCATATTTGAATTTCTTCTGGGGAAGACACTCATGATTTATGTAGCCTTTCCTACAAAAAAATGACATCTAATGGAGCACACAATTGATGTACATCAAGAAAGCCAAATTGTTTGGGTCTGAGAGAAGAAAAACAGCTTATTTGTGTAAGGATACATCTCAAAAATCAAGAGTTTACTAAAGAGCAAGAGTTACAGAAGGTTAATTTTTTTTTTTTTTGTGCAAATAGAATGTATCATGTATTTTAAATATAAATCTTGAAGTTATTTCAAAGATTTGTCTGTCAAAATTTGTCGGTGGTTTAAGCTTTTGTTTTTTCAGTAATGCTCCATTTCACAACTTAATAGACATGAAAAAGTTGAATACACAAATATGTTTTGACTCTTATTTACATACAGCACAACACAGAAATGCACTAGATCCACAATAATCCCTGCTGACAAGCAACACATCAGAATTACTTCTGGCTTTCATATTTGTCTGCATAACCATCAGTATCATTTTTGAAAAGCATCCCCAAAGTACTGGATTACTAAAGTATAACCCCAAATAAATTGCTAAGTCTGACTCTATACCTTCCTTAAGAAAACCCACATAAAAAGGTCAAAGTGGACTTACAAATATTTTTCAGAACTTCACAAAAAATATAAAAATATTAGATGAAACCATCTGTAAGTTTCAGTTAAGTAACCTGCATATATTTTAGTCATTATCACTGTTATGGTCTCACCATCCTTGCTTTCTGGATAGTTCTTTGAACTGAAGACATTCAATACTGGTTTATATGAGATACAGATGCCTTCTACTTAAAAGACATTTCAGCAAATGACAGGAACAAACTTTAGAAATGTTTCTGAAAGGAAAACTATTTTTTTTCCAGTTCCCCCCTTAATCTGAGAAGAGCAAAATATTAAAAAGGTAGTGGAAAGAACTGTACCAGTGTGATAAACTTGCTTTATGATTAAGGTAGACTTGGTATTTCAGTATGTATTGATTTTACTGAAATTCGCAGCCTTTAACGTGTCAGAAACACTGAAATCTGAAACACTGATGAGGAGTTCACACTATAGACTATCAACAGAAGTGCAATAATCATCCCCTTTGAACATATGTTAATGTGGCTAGGAAAATACTAGTACTAAAATATTTTCACTTGTTTGTTAAAGGGGTTCGTTAAAGGGGTTCTTTGAAGATGTAGCTAAAAAGTACATAAGCAAAAAGCTGGCAAAATGCTTAAAGGGAAGAGAAACATAGCATAAGCTTTCTACTTTCGCTGTAGAAATGAAACCCTATCATTTTTAGTGGGCAGCTCTGAATTCAGAGGGTTGATGCATCACCCAGTCACCAACATGAGGAAAAAAAAACCCCAAACAAACAACAAACCAGCAAACAAAGTATCTCACTAAATGCCCTGGATCAGTAGCTGCAATCACAGCAATGACTACTTTGAGCAGTTCAAGCGCACCCCTGAACCCTTTGCTACATCATTTACGTCATCTGGAAGGAAGTGTGTCCTACAGGAACACTTCCAGCTAAACTGGTTTGGTCACACATGCCACACTGGGCATGTTGGCTTAAACGGTTGTTGTGGTGTCACTACCAGTCTACACTCATACCCACAAGGCTTGTCCAGCAGCAGCCTGGCATGCTACGGTCTGGGTACCACATTTCACGAGGGATTTTTAGAAACATACATTAAGTATAGTGAGTGTCAAAACCTGAACACACAGCTACAGCAATACAGAGACTGTATTTTTATGCAGCGCAGAGAATGAAATATCAATGGGTAGTTTGTGTGGAGTACAGTCATCAGTTACATCACCAACACTCCACATTAAACACAATCTTGATACTATTTCAAAAAGTCATCAAGGTCTAGGAAAAAAAAACAAATCCGAGGAACAATCCTTAAACCAGAATCCTGTTAACTATGTATTCATACATCTCAGTTAGAAAGTTGTTGAGAATACCTGTATCTGTGACATAATACATATCGGTTCTCTGCTAGCTTTTAACCCCCATTTCCTAATGCCTTGCCACTCTGCTTCAAAATCCAAAAGTAGAATGGGATTCACATTCCACAGTGTAAAGAAAAGAAATGGAACTCAAAACAATCTTGACTTGAAATTGCTACAGTGGCAAAACTGCGCATCAAAAGATAAATGTGCCCATGACCCACTTTCAAGTTTTATGTATATAATGACAGCTTTCAATAACATGACCACATGGTTCCTCGGGGTGGACATTGTTCAACCATCATGCAATTAATCAGTATTTCATCTGTGGCTTTACACTGAAAGGTGTACAAATTACTATTATTATTGGGTCATCTCAATAAAATCCAGTGGCACCTTACAGTGAAGACAAAATTAATGTCTTCAGTTGTGTAGGCTATTTTTTTTTTTTTTTACAGAGCCTTTTATAGACAGCATTTCAGTCCCTCAAAACCAGTAATTAATCTTTTCAGCCCAACTATCTCATGAGCAAAACTGTTTACATTTCAAAAGTCTAAGTGAGGAGCCATAGGACCCAACCTAAAATACTCACATCACAGCACATTCAAACTCGGCTCCAGCTGACATCCACTCCCACAGAGTGCTTATCTTCTGTGCTTGTCATGGGCTTAAAACCAGGCATCAACTAATTATAGAGCATGTAATTTGAATTAAAAGAAATAGTCCTTGCTCAAGAACTGCCAAAACCAGTTTCCTGCAGGAAGGCCACGTGTGAATAATCTTTGGTCCTAATTCTTCCCCATACTCCAAAAAAGAAACACCACAGATTTTTCATTTCTATATGTTCATGTGATACTACTGTAACCAAATAACAAAGAGAAGCTTGGACTGGGTTGTTCTTAACCATAACAGCCTATTATTTTTACTGTTTTTTTCTTAAGAACAGTACTAGACAACAAGGACGAATATCAACACTGCAAAATTTAACATCGGCTTGTCATACACCTATTTGGATGAAAGTGAGGGATTTTCCTGTGAGACACTCTGGATAATACACAACTAGTACAATTTAGTATATCCTCCTTAACTCTTAAGAAAAAAAAACAAAACAAAACAAACAAGAGTATAGTTTTTTTGTTTTTACAAACAGTCATTTTTGCTTATGTTATTTTTCAGATTCAGTTTGCATTGACTACACGCAATATGCTATATAGGGTAGGAAAAAAAAAAAAAGAAAACCCCCCACACAAACAAACAAACCCAACAGAAGTTTATCTACCAACATACACTTTTGGAGCTGAGACACCCCTTCCTTAGTACAAATCTTAAAGCTAAGTAAAGCTAAAAAAAAATAAAATTAAAAAAATACATATCAAGATAAACATCAATTTCATCAGTTCTTTCAGATTTTTATCTCCACTGACACCTGCACTGGGTTAAATTATTTTAATTTGTTTGGTATTCCTCCCAGTACACATTAATAAAAGACAGACAGCATTTTATACTCCAGTGAAGTCAACATCTCACAGTCCCTATTGCTTCCTAGTCAGTGTCATTTCACTTGACATACTATTAATAAACATGAATTTTGTTATTACAACACATTTAAAAATATTCAGTGAGCAAGAAAAAAAGCCATGTCGTCAGTTGCTACTGTGCCCTTTTGGAAAGTGGTATGTGATCCTCATCATTTGCATATTTTGCACCGAGAATTATCTCTACTTCAAGATAATATAGTGACAATTCTCAGAGCTCCACGGACAAGAATCTCTAGGGTTTTTTACTCTCTCTACCAATTCCATACACTACCTGCTCAAACTCAAGTTAATTATGGGACAAAGAGAATCCACTGAAAACTGAATATACAAGCAGCAGAAGCACAATGGAACTCTTAAAAGAGAAGCTGCACCGATTTCAAATCGCTTTCCTCATGTATGAACGAAAAAAGCAAGGCAGTTAATTCTGTTTGGGCACTGTAAAACTACCAAGTTTTGAGAAGGCAGCTCAACCCCTTCCTCAAGGGCACAAAACATCTGCCCAGCACGCAAGACAGAAACCAGCCTTCATGATTCCTTCGCAATAATATGCAACTCAAAAACAGCTCAAGATCATCCTAATGAATGAAAATGGAACACTGCAGAGCCCAGCTCTGCTTCACCTTTCCTCCATAAATACTTAGCAGAGCTCCAAGGCGGCTAGAGGAAATGATCAACATAAGTCAGACATGCTACTGAACATGTAGTGATTAACATCTCCTGCCTGCAGACATACCCACATCTGAACAAATGTTCAGTGCTGCAAAAGCTTTGAGTTCATGCCAAAACATACTTCAGTGAGTTTGTACTCTGCCAAAATAGCTGGGTTTGGTTTTCTTCAGTTTGGCCTTACTTTAAAAGTAACAATCTCAAAAGCACAGTAACTTGATTCTCCTAAGAGTACTAACCACTACTAAATGATAACCAGTCCTCAAGAATTCATACACCTAGCCAGTGAATAATTGCAGAATATCACTAAGTACTTGGAAAAAGTTTCCAGTTTTCAAGTAATGCTTCCTGCCGGAACACTGGAATTCTGGAAGGCTCAGGATGCCAAATATCACCTCCAATTTTTCACCTCTCTCCCTCAAAAGAGGTATCTTGACAGAATTAATCATCTAAGAATTCTTGGTATAATGATTTTCCAAAAGAAAGTTAACTTTTTTTTTTTTTTAAAGTATTAAAACCCCATCGTTTTCCTAAGACTGCAGGGATCTAGCTAAATGCAGGTAATTAAATGGATGAGGAGCACCTCTTGGTCTCAAGGAGTTAAAATACATCATTCAGAGATGTGCTATTCTAGATACTGCTAAGAAAACTCCATCATGAGCTATTTCAGTTAATGGTTCCCTTGGTACATGTTCCACTGCTTTACCTTGAAATAATTTGGGTCCATGAGCGTGTCTACCTCTGGGTCTCCAGCACTGTTAAATCAGTATTAATTTTCACCAAAGACACTGTTACGATGATTCAGATCACTGGTATCCGCCTCTCCTTTGTGCCCACAACTGCTACTGAGAAAACTGTGCTATACAAGCTCACGTTCAGTGGACTAAATCCTCTCAGAGGCACACTTCCTTCAAGAATCTTCTCTCCCTCTGAAGAGCTGAAATTGCTCCCCACCAGCCTGAGCAGAGCACAGCATGTGTTACCTCATCTCATATATAAACACCACTTAGACAAAATGTCGAACGCAAGAAAACAGAAGCACAGTTTTATGTTTCTATCAGCATTGCTCTACTAGCCACCACCCTGTAGCCATCAATAAAGCAATCACTCCCTTGTTACTCTCCGGATTATAACTAAACACTGCTATTAAATGGCTATCATTTAACTTAATCAGTCTGCTATAAACCAAAAGAACAAAGAAATGATGAAAATAATTTCCAATCACTTTCTAATCTGGCAGTGAATAGCAAACCAATGCATCTTGTGGAGATTGACACCTGATGATCATTTACTTCCAGCCAATTACTATTTAATGAAGCACAAAATCACAAAGATGAAAGACACACGCGTGATTGCAGAGTACATTTTCAGTAGCATATTACTGAATAATTAACATTAAGATAACTTACAGTATGATTTCAGCAGGCGGACATAAAGGTAACTAGAACTTTCAATAGCGCAATGTCTGCTTGTGACATAATAGTGATGGATTGGTTTTGCTCCAGCACTCAGTGCTTAACCAGCACTCCTCATCCACCAGTAACTCAAACACGCTTCACTGGGAAATTTTGATTGTCAAGGGATGCACTCACATGTGTGCTGATATTATTTAGCATTTCACAGCTATGAACTTAAAGCCATACTAACATGCAAATGAAAAAAAACCAGTTCAAAGTCCTGTTGGAGATGTACATTTTGCGTAATTATTAACCCAAATAAAAGAATACAGTGCTCTCTTCAACCTTTTGCCAAATATTAATGGTGATTTCAATACTGTCTTCAATTTCTAGCTCTTTTAAGCGTTGCCAAAGATACATACCACTATAACAAGAAAAACAGTAGCTCCCATTAAGTCATAACTGTGATCCTGCACAACTACCTTTTCATTCCAACAGCCAAACTTCTGACAACATCCACATACAAAGTTCTTAAAGCGAACCCAAAAAGTGAATAAAATCTCAGGTGTGATATATTTAAAAAGCAAAGCTGCATTTCTTTAAGTCAATTGACAGTAAACAGACTTGCCTGTCTATCTGTCTTTGTCTAACTTTTTCCAGCTGGATAAACCCAATTGCTATTAAAGCTGACAAAAGACAATGATATTATTAATGAAAGCAGCTACATGATGTTAGACTTTTCATTACAGGCTCCTACTGAGCTTCAATTAATTGCATGGCTGCTATGCCTAAAAAGGCTGCAGACAAGAAGAAGAGTTGGGGGGCGGAGGGAAGTAGATATTTTTAACTTTTTGCTTCAAGGTGTTCAATCCATCATTTTCCTCCTCAATTGTAAATAAAATTTTGCTTCAGAAAACCGCTCTTTAGTTTAACCATATGTTTTCTTCTAGGCACAACTTAGATGAAATTACACATCTGTATTTGCCAACTATTTAGACAGCTTCTGATACAACAAAGGTTTATATCCCATCTTTAGTGACATTGTATTTAACAGATTTAGTTTTATCCAAAGCATTTCTACAGAGAATACAGTCATAACAATGCTGCCACAATGACCGCATGCTTAGCTAACCTTCCTCCTGCCCTGGTGTTTCCAGGATGCTCTCCCCGATCCTCCAAAGGCACTCCCTCCACAGAAACCTTCAGCTTAGCACCTTACAGAACCAGCCTGTGCAACTTAGGTAAAATACTTCCTAGTACTCTCGAGGAATCTACTCCCTCCTGGTGGCTTTCTGACCACTTCCACTTCATCAGAAACTACAGATACCCCGTTAGGAGTAGAGATGCAAATGAGGGCTGTGCTTGACTGAGCTGTTCATAAATTATAAATAATTCACATCTTAAGTCCTCTTTGTCCCCCAGGAAGACACTGTGGATATCTCCCTAAGAACACTTTCCATACACTGAGCTTTGTGCTTCGTATAAGCATCTACATCAGCAATTAATACAGACGTATAAATGGAATTAATCACAGAATCATTTTGGTTGCAAGAGAACTTTAAGATCACCAAGTCAAACCATTAACACCTCATTAGAAACTCTTCATTACCGAACACATCCAAACTCAGGTACCACTTTAAAATGGCTGGCCTTCTATCCCAGCTTTGAGATGTATCAACAGGTACCTCAGAGAAACCATGGATCTGCTCCACACAAGGACTGATACTTCTTTTTAAGCAGTTCCTGACATCTATTATCTTGCTCTCTTTCAGCATAAATTAAGGTAAAGGCTAAAGAAACTGAAGCTGTTTCTTGGGTCATGGACTCTATCCTTTGTAACAGGTGCTTCAGTTACATTATCCCACTCCTACAAACATTAAATCCGCTTGTCTCTCAATTAAAGCAAAGCAGTGATGCTTCAGGAGCTTCTAAGAGCACTATTCCTTCCTTCACTTATCCTTATTTGCAAGCTTTTCTGACTCAGAAAACTTCATCTGAATGTTTCCTTTTCTGCTAGTGTAATCTCATACCTTACGGTCTTGCAGCGACCTCAGACCATTTTCTATTTTGTACCACTAGACTGTTACACTGGTATTGCCTTGTGAGTGTTTCAGGCCCTGAACAATTTACTGATAGAGACAAAGCTTCTGTCCCAAACAACTTCTGTGAGCAACTCATTAACTCTTACTTTCTTTCTCTGTATCTTTTAGTATTCATCCCACTAGGAGAAGGCATTCTAACCTTTGTACCAGTTTTCATTATGGTCTTGCTGAGAAGAGGGTATTGCAAGCATCTTCAAATGTAAAATTCTATTCTCTCTTGGGTTCGCTACTAAAGTCATTTACTGTTCTCTCTATCCTTCACCTTTATCGATCCTCTCTATTTTTATGAACAGGTAAGAAGCAGTAGTTTAGAGTTCTCTACAATTCTTTTCACAACATTTATATATTAGT
>JAAGNO010007480.1:58223-79822 GCA_033439905.1 Ceryle rudis
GTACACTCAATCCCCTCATCCAGATCATTAATAAAGATATTAAAGAGAACAGGCCCCAGTACTGAACCCTGGGGAACACACTTGTGACAGGACGCCAGCCAGGTTTAGCTCCATTATCACTCTTTCGGCCCGGCCATCCAGCCAGTTTTTTATCCAGAGCAGAGTGCATTTATCCAAACCTTGCACCGTAAGTTTCTGAAGGAGAATGCTGTGGGAGACGGTGTCAAAGGCTTTACTAAAGTCCAGGTAGACAATGTCCACAGCCCTTCCCTCATCCACTAGGCGGGTCACCTTGTTGTAGAAGGAGATCGGGTTAGTCAGGCAGGACCTGCCTTTCATAAAGCCATGCTGACTGGGCCTGATCACCTGGTTGTCTTGTATGTGCCATGTGATGGCACTCAAGATGACTTACTCCATAACCTTCCTTGGCATTGAAGTTAGACTGACAGGCCTGTAGTTCCCAGGATCATCCTTTCGGCCCTTCTTGTAGATGGGTGTCACATTTGCTAGCTTCCAGTCAACTGGGACCTCCCTGCTTATCCAGGACTGTTGATAAATAATGGAGAGTGGCTTGGTGAGCACTTCTGCCAGCTCCTTTAGTACCCTTGGGTAGATCCCACTTGGTCCCACAGACTTGTGCATGTCTATGTGGTGCAATAGGTCACCGATCATCTCCTCCCAGATTATGGGGGCTGCATGCTGCTCCCCATCCCCATCTTCCAATTCAGGGAGCTGGACCCTCAGGTAACAACTGGCATTGTTGACAAAAACTGAGGCAAAGCGGGCACTCAGCAGCTCAGCCTTTTCCCTGTCCTTGGTCACAAGGTTCCCTCCCGCATCCAGCAGAGGGCAGAGATTCTCCTTGGCTCTTCTTTTACTGTTAATGTATTTATAGAAACACTTTTATTATCTTTGGTGACGTTGGCCAGATTAAGTTCTAGCTGAGCTTTGGCCTTTCTAATTTCCTGCCTACATAACCTTGCAACAACCTTGTACTCTTCCCAAGTTGCCTGCCCCTTCTTCCATAGCCAGTAGACTTGCCTCTTCTTCCTGGGTTCTGCTCAAAGCTCTCTGTTTAGCCAGGCTGGTCTTCTACTGTGCTGGCTCATTTTACAGTACACAGGGACAGCTACTTCCTGTGCCTTGAGGATTTCCTTCTTGAGGAATGTCCAGCCTTCCTGGACTCCTTTGTCCTTGAGGGCTACCTACCAAGGGACGCCATCGACCAATCTCCTACACATGTCCAAGTTTGCCTTCTGGAAGTCCACAGAGGTAGTTCTATTGACCACCCTCCTTACTTCCCTAAGAATTGAAAACTCCACCATCTCATGGTCACTTGTCCCAAGACAGCCAGCAACCTTCACAAATCCCACTAGTCTTTCTCTGTTCACAAATAGTAGGTCTAGTAGAGAGCCTTCCCTAGCTGGCTTGGTCAGCAGTTGTGTTAGGAAGTTATCTTCCACACACTCAGAATCTCCAGGACTGCTTCCTGTCTGCTCTATCGTATTTCTAACAGATATCTGGCAAGTTGAAGTTCCCTACAAGAACAAGGGTTAGAAATTCTGAGACCTTACTCAACCACCTGTAGAATACTTCCCATGTTAGCCTTTCCCCTGATTCTTACCCATAAGCATTCAACCCTATCATCACCATCATGCTCAAGACAGTCAAGACCTTCCCTAACATACAGGGTCACACTACCACCTCTCCTTCTGTGCCCACACTTTCTGAACGAGACACTAAAGAGACCCATACAAAAACTATTTGCAAAGTCTTAAAACTAAATCTCTGTGAGGTGTTATTGGACTTGCCTTGTACAGAGACACAATTTTTATGTAGCACAGGAACCAGAAACACCTGATTTTTTAAAAAAATAACCCTGAGTGGACCAATCTGGCGTGTTCTGCCAAAATCTGAAAAGCCAACATGACATGCTTTTCATCAAACTACATCAATAGAAGCATACACAGGTACGGGCCAGAAGCTGTTAAAGTTCTTCAGCATAGGTCACCCTTACTTGCTGAATTCTAGTAAATTGTTTCTCTTCTTTTACTTCAAAGTGCTACATCAAAAAGAAAGCTTGTAAAAAGTCTGGTATTGGAAAAAATCAAGATACGATTATTGAAGTACCTCAGTAAGAATATGGTACATATGAAAACAAAAGCATTTTCAGGATCAAAGGCATTTACAAAGCGCTGCTCCCTACAAATAGCCATTTCATCACTGACTAAAAACTGACTCTAGGTCCTTGAAGCTTCTCTGACATTAATAAAAATCTCTGAACCATGCAGATTCATCAATAAATGTGGGATCATATGTGCACTTTATATGATCATTCTAATCTCATTTTGATGGCTTGGATCTGTCACCTCACCTTAGTAAAAATAATCACAGTTAGTGGGTGTCCCATAGTGAAATACTCCCGTCCAGAATAAGATTTTGCCCTAAGTACAGTTCTGGCATTAAGGTATAACTTTGCTGTCAGCGATACAATTGCAGGTAGTAACTAACTGAAAGTAAGGCCACGCTGCCAAGCAGTGGAAGATCTTCTAATCAAGCTCCATTCCCCAATAGCAAGGGAACAGGAGACCACACTTGAGCAATAAGAAAAGTATTGAGAGTTAAGTCAGAATTGTGACTTTATTTTAATGCAATTACTTGTTAATTTAATATCCTCGAATCATTATTGCTCTGGGGCTTTTGCCTGTAACTCCATTAATTCCTCTCATTTTATTCCGCTTGTAGTGTACTGAACTATGCTACGCTAATGGAGAAGTTGCAATTATTTATTTTGTGCATTTCCTGCTGACTGAGGTTATTGCACCATGCAAGAAATGTGTGTTAGAGTAAAATACCGATAACAGCGTAACATAAAGTGAGAAGAGACTGCAGTTCCATCATTTGTCATTGGCTTTTTTGCCTTTTGGGTAAGCAGCAAGGCATTAAGCTGTTAAGTGAAAGCATGGCATTACTGAAAGCCTATCTCCCATTTTCAACAAGAATTAGATGATTTTTTCCATTAGTGAAATATTCCAAATTCCGTTTAATTTACTTAACTATGAAATGCATAGTCAAGCTCTTACTGTTTAATCCCGCAGCAGCTGCTTGAAATGCTTACTATAAACATGTTCAAAAACTCGAATGCACAGTGGTTTAGAAGATAACTGAAAAATTAAATGACTTTTCTGTAAAAACCTAAATTACATTGCATTATTTTGTACCAAGTTATTTAAGGGTCAGCAATATAAAGAATAATTAATGAAGGAAAAGGCAAGTTTTACAGGACCTTTATCCAAGTTCTGTAAAGGCAAAACCTTTCAATGAAAACTGACTCAAGAGAGTTAAAAGTGAAATGAATTTTCACCTCTCCACTTACTAGCATGTGACAATCCATCCCACTATATGACATCTTATTCAAGCCAAATGAAGCTAACTATGACGCAGTCATGGGACTGGATTGCTTTCTGAGAAGTCACAGGGTTACCACCATACCAGTTTTCTGGCAATCTACTCCAAACTGTCATTTAACTGACTTGTACAGGGCTAAGACAGACTGCTGGGGTTTAAATTCAGTGGCCTTGATGAAACATCCACGCACCAACATAACCTTGTAACCTTGCAAAACTCAAAAGCCTCTAACCTATAGAAGGTAAAAAACCCTCAAACAAAAAAACCCAAAGTAAACCAAACAAAACCAAAAAAAAACCCCCACACACACCACAAAACACAACCAAAACCACCAACACACCTCACAGAGATTAAGATATAATATGAATTCATAAGTAAGAGATGTTCACTCATGTTTCAGGAAAAGAAGAAACACATAGAACTCTTAAAGGAATCAACAGAACAATAAAAGCAAAAGCCAAAAGATTTGTCACCAAAACATGAAAGACTTTTAAACTGTAAAAACAGAGGTTTGGATTTCAAACAGAGTATTGAAGTGAATTGCTGGCAGAAATGCTGTCTGTTCCACAATCATAAAGTCAGAATTAAAATAATGTGTTTAAAAGCCAACCGGGAAAGAAGACAACATTCCTCTGGTTTTGAATTGCTCTCCACAGCAACTTTCTTTTAGTGGTTGTGATTTTATTTATTTATTTATTTAATTTTACAATGAAGGAAAGGATTCTTACACATTTGGTCACATACTCAGTCATACAAAGTAAGACTTAAAACAGATTTTTAAAAAAGAAATAAAAAGAAAAGGAAAAAACCCCAAACAATTCCATGAAACTTGTCATACAGTTATCAGAACCACCACCACTAGAATTGGCTTACCACAAATAATTTCTGCTGTTTAAAGAGCTTATAGATTTTTAAGTAGTAACATCTCCCTCCTACTGATCTTAGGCTGCGTATTTCCCATGTATGCTACTGAATGGCAGAACAAACTACTCTGCTTCTTAAAGCCACTGTCACCATTTCAAAAGCAACAGGCATCTTTCATTCGCAAGAGCAAGTCTCCAGATATGGGACTTTGAAGGACTTTCATTTTAATGAAATTAAATTAAGCAGAACTTTGACAATAATAAGCATTATAATATCCTTATCAAACATTCTTCCCCTCCGAACAAACAACCCTATTATACAGGCAAGATACTCCTTACAGAAAACATGCCTAAATCTTGGGAGAGCAAAAACTAGTCTATATAGTCTAAACTGTAGTCTTAACAGATATTTTGTCACCTGAAGTTTGTAAGCTTTCCCATTTTCTCAGGATGAGAATCTGAAATTTCTCAACTCGTATACCTTTTGTGCCATTTAATTCACAGAAGTTCCTAAATGCCTTGAACATCCCGTTTTTGTAATGAAAGACCTTTCATTTACCATCCAATCACCTTCCACTAACACTGTTCTATTGCTTTCAAATGCAGTAAGAGGTATGAAACACTCCGCGGGGCTTATAACAGCACAGAATGAGAACTGTATTAAAGCTGGTGCCTCTTAACCGAGAAAAAAGTACTCCCTGATTGTACCTTTTGCTCAGGGTAAGAACTGTCAGTCAGCTCAGCAAAAGAGCAAATCACTCAGGAAGCAGCAGATATTTAGGACTTCCAAAAGGCTTTGAAACATGAGAATTCCGTGGCAAATTAACATCTGAAATAGAGAATCATTATTTTTGCAAATGCTTCACTTGACCGAACGGTTCTGCTGATGGTACAGGTGGGTCAGAAAATCAAAGCCAACACAAACATTAAATTCTAAATTTGGTGATAGAAGTTAAATCCGACTTCTAAATTGAAAGAGTGTGAAAGTTACTGACATCACCTGGGAAAAGTGCCTCAGATGACTTCATTTCTGCAAATGTAACACAGCTCTACAAAGGGCTATCTTTTATCTAGAAAAGATGGCTTTCAAACTGATAAGCACCTATCAATGTGTGCTCCAAAGTATAGGAAAGGAAAAAAAAAAGGGGGGGGGGGGGAGCAAAGAGCAGCTCCCAGTGCAAAATTAATGTTGAGGTGTTCAAAAATCCAACAAACCTGAGTCTGTTCTTAATGAGGTGCTTATACCTGTTAGAACGGCATGTATCAATGCCTTGCTCTTCGCAGCAGAACAGCATGATGCTGTCTCAGACTGGCCTGACCATGCAAAAGAGAGGAAAGCGAATAGCCATAAAGGAAGGACATGTAAATGAAACACTATTCACATTTCTTTAGTTTTCTCTTTAACTGTAGCTTCCCCCAAATAGGGCAGGGAAAAAAACCAAACAAACCAACCCCACACAAACAACAAACACACACACAAATCAACAAAAAACCCACACCAAAACAAACAAACCGAGGCCACAGAAAGAGTCAGAAAGGCATTTTGCACAACACAAAAATCATCAGCAGGTAAAAGGGCAAAAAGAGGAGGGATTAGTGCCTTCAAACTTCATTCTACATTAGACTAGACTAAAGTGAAGTGCTTGCTGTAAATAATACACAAAGTAGAAGACAAAGGGATTTATATATAAGACTTTGACTTTAAGCAGCAAAACTAAACAAAGTTTGAAAGATGTTGCAAGACAAGTCTCTAAGTAGTGTTCCGGTATTCTCTGTACATCAAAAAGCTCTGACTTTACACTAAATTACGCAGTTTTTCCAAAAGACAACAGCAATGACTGATTGGAAGTGATGAGAGCACAGATCAAGCCTTGATTACAGTAATGTGGACGAATTTAAAGATTACATCCACAATTTGCAGAGTAATAGTAAATTAAAGATTGGAAGACTGCTTAGTTTATGACCAGTAAAGAATACTAATTTGTGCTGTGGTTCAAAGCAGCAATCTTCCTGCACAGACACTGATTTGATGCAGAGCTCAAACAAGCCTAGAGCACTTAATTTCCTAAAATACAAAAAAAAAAAAATCCAAACCCAATAGTTTTCCCAAGTTAGCATAAGCCCAGTTTCTTGCTCAAACTGCTTCCAGTACCACTCAGGCTGTCAGCTTGCTCAAGACTAGTGCGCGTGCAATCCTCACATCTAAGTTACAAAGAATCCCAGATGGGGCGAGGATAACCCTCCAAGTGACCTATGGAATGCTCCTCTTCTTGGGCGAGTTGCTCCCTCTTAGGCTTTATTTTGAAACCTCTCCCTTCCGCTTAGTAATTTCTAAATCTTAGTGTTATCTGAAATTTCTTTAATTTATATATTTTGTATAGATAAGGGAAAAAAATTAGTATAAATGGGCAATTTATCTTTACCGTGCCTCTTGTGAATTTCTGTCCTTCCCCCATCAAGAGATAATGTTTAATCTAGTAAACTTTAGCACAATTTAAAATAGCACCAGTCTCAAAAGTGTTGCAGATCTCCAGCATTTGGAATGTTATTCTTCAGGGAAGCCATTAATCTTCACAAAAAGGTCTCCAAGGGCTGTATTAATTAACAGATCCAAGTAATCTACAAAAGCTGAAATACTGCCAAACTACTCTGCACATACTCCCAGCTCATTAAAAATACCAAAATCCTCAGTTTAACATTAAGTAATTCCCACAGGACTTTCAAAAAAGCTTACAGAGCTATGATATTTAAAAATTGTTTTAAATGTTAGGGAAATTTACTATGATTTATTATCACAATGACACATAATAAGCCTTCCAAAGCTATGGTTCTAACCCAAGTTAGAACTGCTACTGTGTGATAAAGTGCTTCATTGGTATGTCCTTTCTGTATGGATTTTGTGCTCCCTCTTCTCTCAGCTTTTTACAGAGCATTTTGTTCAATCTCTCTCAAAGAAAGGGATGGGCAAAGAAATAGCAAAAATGTAGTAGCGAAGTTGTTTCTCCCAAACTGGAATTTCAGGGGCTACCAGAGCCACCCCTTGCAATCTACCAAAGATTTCCTTTCAGGATTTGTGATACTGAGGAAGTCACGGCATATGTGTTATTAAACGGTTACAGTTATCTGGAAAATGACAGTACAGAAAGAGATCAAAGTCCTTTCTGTTGTTGAGCCTTCTCTCTACACCACCTTCACTAACCAATGGCCACCGGTATTTGTTTAGCTATGCCAAATTTCACAAATTCATGCTGGAAAAGGTCTCAGATATCTTACTGGAGATGATCATCTTCATCTGAGTGGATTTTTATTCATCACCAAAAATAAAGGTATATAGCAGGTAGTTATACTTTCCAGAGTAAAAAAAAAAAAAAAAAGAAAAAACACAAAACCAAAACAACAACAAAAAAGCAACTTCACCTCATCAATCCAATCACAAAAAGCATTCTTAAATTACTACAGAAACTGCCTCATCTTACATTCCAATTGATATGAAGTCCAAAGGGTATCAAGAGCTCAAGAAGTCATACTAAAATATGACAGGAACCAATCCTAAAGAGATGAGGAAGGAAACAAGACTGAGTAGGGTATCATTTAAATATAAGAACAAGTTGAGAAGGATGTCTATGAATTAGAAGTTATTTTTAAATACTTAGCACCTACTGTTTAATTCAGGAGATTCCTAAGAATTCTTATGAAAATGCATTCAGAAGATTTCAATGACTATCCAAATTACGTGATCACAGTCCCAACTTTATTCTCCTCAAACTATACCAACTGCCATATTTTCTTTTGTCTTCTCCTTCCTACTTTCTTCCCCCACATCCTTAAGCATGACTGTGAACAACCCAGTTTCACCTGCATCCAACGTTCCAAACTGCAAGGTCACAGGACTCTAAGCTCATCACAAAATTTAGACATTAAATTAATAAAGATAAACTGGGTCTTTTTTCAGAAGAAAAAACCCAACAAAACCCAAAACAAAACACACCAACCACAACACAATAAACAAGCCCACAACCTAAAAAGCACAGAAGACTTCAAAGCCTTGTTTATCCCCGTCATATCTTACTTTCAAGTTTTCTACTTCTTGGACTCTGTCTTGACTTTACTCTCTTATGAGAAACTATTTACAGTACCTCTTTGTCCGCATTTGAATAAAAGGTCTTCAGGCTGGTCCTTTCTCCAAATACACACTTAAACTCGTAGAATAGAATTACAAATAATTGCAATAGTGCAGACTTTGTCACAGGTATTTCACACAAAGGGCATGTTCAAGTACTCGATTGTTAGGTAATTTTAAAGTGCACAGAATATCACAGATGTCACACTGCATATACACTGACATACACAGCGCTAGAAGACTGAGAATACTTGAAATACCTGAAACATACCGTGTTCTGCTGCAGTGTTCTGCTTTACACTATCACAATACACCATCACAGTTATAAGCTTTGCAATCCCATGTGATTATATAGCGTGTAAGTTAACATCAGTCCCCAAAACTACTGAATTAAGCATAAATGCTTCATTTTCTGAGGCACACCGAGCTCCATGCATGTTTAACTGCTTGCCAGTACAGAAGGATACAGCATTCACACAGTATATTTTTTTTTCCTCTTTTTCCCCCGATTATTCATAAACCCAGGAAGTTATTTTTAGACAGCAAACTCTTACTGATCTCAGTGGCCATCAATCTTTCTTCACTTACTGTTGTCTTGTTTGTCCTTTCCCTGCCACCATCTATCTTCTGAGAGGTAACTGATCCATTTAAACACTATTCAAAGAACAGGAAAAGTTTCCTTGCCTCCCTAACTCCCCCTGAAGCCAATGGGTAATGCTGCAGTTAATTCTGTGCTTGGGAGTAATTAAATGATGCTACATAAAGCTACACGGTTTGAAAGTTTGAAAAACTACACGGAATTGCATCAGAAATATTTCTGATGGGGTGAAACAGTTGCTACTCATTTTTTGGCTGAGGGTACCTCTCTTTTGAAAGCAGATGTATAAACACACACATACTTTACTACGACATTTTTATAAGGAGGGTAGATTAAAAAAACAGTACTTGGGAAAGCACTATAGTATTTGGCAGCCACCGATTCCTGTAAAATTTTACCAACCACCCCATAGATGTCTGAAAAATTGATTTATAGCTGTTTAGACAGCAGAATTATAAGGTTCGGTTTCCCACTACTTTCAAATCCAGAACTCTGAAACACATGGGAAAAAAAACCCGAATTCTAAAGAGAAGCATAGGGACTTTATTGATCTTAAATATAAAAAGCCAAATGGATTTTCATTCTAAGAAACTCAGAAAAGAAATAGTATAACTATGCTACAAGTGAGACCCATAAATTAATCCAAATGAGTTGATGTGCCTACACCGGGGATACCACCCAGCTACACCAAAGGAGCAGCAGCCACTCACCTCAGACCCCTGTAGTTAGTTCTTCAGAAGCTAGAGTCCACTCCTATTGCGTCGCGTGGTCTTAAGGTTTGGTTTGCTCACCAAGCATTTGGTGTCAGAGTAAAATATCAGGTAAAAGAATGTTTTGTTGAGGTAAAGAACTAATACAGCAAACCACGAAACATACAAGCGCTTAACAATAAGGCGCCACAAAACAGCAATGTAATGACATTAGGACTTAGCAATAACACAATGAGCACAAAACCATAAAAAAAAGCAATGTGCAAACCCTGACCTCCAGGACCCAAACACCAAGAAAAAAAAATAAAGAAGAAAACTGGCAGCAAAAAATCCATTACTACTCACAAGTTGGCTTTAGAAAATAATTAGTATTCACCTGCTGCAGGAAACCGGTTATCAAGAAAAAACCAAAATATTCTTACACAGTTATCCACGCTTACATGGAATAAGCCACCCTTTGGGCTTTATGGCGCTTTTTTGCTCTGTTTTTGAGCAGGTCAGCCTCAAGACACGGTTTTTTACCCGACCGCCGCTGCTCCGCCGGCTGTGCCGGGGCTGCCCCGACCGGTGCCTGCATGAGCGGGCGGGGGCGGCCGGGTAATTAGTTAATTAATCTGGCATGCAAAGGAGCGGAATGCTTGGGAGAAGTCAAGTTAGGAAACAAATACACCTCATCCCGCCCACGTCTCTTGCAAACCCATTCTGGAATAACTGGGGTAAATTTGGCAGGATTCTGGGCCAGGGCAGAAAAAAACAGCCAACAAAAATCCACAATGTTAAATTTTAGATAATAAAGTGGTGAGACGATTGTTTCTGTTGTTCCCAATGTTCTGCCCTTTCAAAGATTATTTTACAAGAAGATGGTTGAAAATACCAACTAGGAAGCCATCCAAGCTATTTTCCTTAATAGCAAAACACAAACTATTTTCAATACAGGAAATTATGACTTAAAATAACCTCTTAATTAAAGGCTTAAAATAACTGCTGTTTCTGAATTAATTCTTAAATCAAAATATAAAAATAAAGCAGGCAAAAAAAAGCCTCTTCACAGCTACATGGACAACCGTAAGCTATAGATTTTGATAATTTAAACCCTCTGCCTAAAAACATGCCATTGCACCTACAGATTGTTTTCTTTTTAAGGAAAATAAACAAACATCACCACAGTACAGAAGCTCAGTCTGGAAATATCACTGATAAAAGTAGAAGCTTTGGTTTTCAGTGTTTCAGTCCATTAACTTTCAATACTATGAACACCCACAATGTAACAAGGATGAGCAGAGCCTTAAACATTCACCTGGTTGACATTTTTATTTCCCAGCACAAATGTCTACAACCTAGGGACTGGAAATTGAAATTAACATCAGTTCTGTTTTGATTTTAAGTTAGAGCTGTAAATCTAATTCTTTGGAAATAAGAAAAGAGAGACAAGAAAAGGTTGCAAGTACTATTCTAGCATTTGGCATCAATTAGTGCAAAATGAAAATCAAGATGTTCTTTTGTCTGGTTTGACAGAAGCAGTTTGTTACTTGCTGACTTCAGTAAACACCGTGTCCTATATTGATGACTGAAAAACCTTAACGTGAACTTCATCATCTAGTTTAAGAATGAACCAAAAACTCCATAGATTTTCAAATTTTAGCAACACCTACAACCAGGATGAGATTTGCGGAACACGCCGAGCATCCCCAAGGAACTCTCGTCATTTTGTCCTAGTTTCTACATGGAAATATGGATGCTTGTTTATATACCTGTGGAGTACCTGCTGAAAGCTGGATCTGAATTAGAATTTAAGCACTTAAGTTATCTAGGAAGTTTCTCCCTGAAGCTGAGTGCAGCCCTAAAAATTCCCTCATTAGTGAAAAATATTCAAGTAAGATTATTTCTGACGTAGATCTGCTCCATTACATAGTTCCCGAATCCCTTGGCAGGGAGCCTTTACTCCTTAGCTGATCTGCACAGAACATAACACAGGTAAGAAACACAAGCCTATGTGATCTGATCAGGATGCTCAAGAAAGTATCCAGTTTTATGCTCATCCTAATTAATTATAAGAGCAGCAATTAAAGTCTATTTGGTAAATAAACCCATAACTAGAACTCAGCCTCATGCATCTTTCACATGCTCATAAGTGCTTGTTACAGCACAAGGACACACCATCGTTCCTTGCAGCTGGGAGAAACAGAATCCAAGCACCCACTACAGGCTGCCTAAAAACTCTTACTTTTAAAGAAAATTACTTTTCCCAAAGATGCATATTTCTTTACATGGAGAAATTCATTGTCCAATCCTAGAAAACTTAAAAACTGACATATGGAATCAAAACAAAGCTTCTTAGATAAACACGTCCTTCCACATTTCCTGACAAAGAGTAGCTCTGCATGGGTACTAAAAATATAATAAACATTTAAATCGCTTTTCAGTTTACAAGAAAATTTCAGTGTTGTACATTAATTTAGGATCCTTTTGCAGATAACTCTTTAGAATTGTATCAAAGTCAATGAAGTGTCACAACAAATTATTATCCACCTTTTGGAAATCCTGGAGAATTTTTCTATTCAAAAGCAGATTGAGCACTTAAAAAAAAAAAAAAGACAAAACAAAACAACAAAACACCAACCACCTTTCCACAATGTGAATTCCCTCATGCATCTCAGTATCTTTTTTAAGATCACCATATTTAATCTGAATAAAATCTCAGCATCTTGTTCACACTTTATAAAATACATTTACAAATAAACTTATTTTCAACTTTTAAAGAAAGTTAACATTTTACCCCATGTGACAAGCATCAAACCACTTTATTATTTATAAATGACATTTATTCAAAATAAGCACGCTTCAGTTAAATATTTTGGTATTAGTGTATTTGGTGTTCAGAACAGTTGGATCACCACAGGCTGACTGTTCTCAGTTAAACGTTTACCAGAAAATTACTAACCCAATCTAGTCAACCTCTTTTTTATCCACAGACTATAGGGAATAAAAAGAAAATAAACTAAATTTATTAGAGCTGGCAGTTACCAGGCATCATACCTTTCAGTCTATAGAGAATATGCAAGAGCTTTAATAAAGTTAAGACCGTATCTTTTTACAATCATGATTTTGTAAACAGACTTTCTGCAAAGTCTGCTTCAAAAACTAAGGTGGTGACTCGTAAAAAAAAAAAACCACCAAACTTGACACTTTACCTCTGTTGACCTTTCCTGAAAATTTTCTGTTTTACTGAAAAAGATGCTTGCTCACTAACAAAATTATAGAGATATTCAGCTCATTTCAGGTGTGCACCATAAAGGAACACAATATGACTTCAAATTATTATTGCTATGGTTTAAAGCTGTTAAAGTGATGGCCAATGCCTTCCCCCAGGAGTAATCACTTGTGGCCAAAGCTGCAGAAGAAGTTAATGAGAAATAAAAAGACTTCTTAAGACTACGATAACCAAAAGCTTATAGAGAGGAACAGGAAGGAACATTTAGCAGGTAACAAGTGAATGTGAGGGAAGAGGCAAATATGTAGCCAAGGGAACCATTTACTTCTCTTATTATTACTGTATTAGATAGGAAAAGCTACAAATGAGGTTCAAAGGGACAGAGCCAGGAGCTGTGCATCACTGCAGCAAGCCCTCACACAGCTTCTCAAAGTGTGATCCACACACTTTTCACTGATTATTCACTTAGAGATCACTTTTTCTCCTTATTAAGCTGCATTACAGCGAGCTAAACGACATTTGACATTTTCCTATGAGTACTTCTTCCACATAAACTGCATTAAAAGCTGTTACAGAGACCGTACGATAATGAACAGACTCGAGTCCATGAAATAATCTCTCTGTTACAATGTGGGCCTTAATGCAGAAAGAAATTAAGAACTTAATTTGTATAGGAAACAGCAATACTCTGAAATAGAAGGTTAAAGCACTGAACTGTGACTCAGAAGACATGAATTTAATTTCTGGATCTTCCATTTAGGTAATCTGTCAGGAATTACTTCACATGAGGATAAAGCAGCCTTGCAGGACTGTTGGGGAGATAAGCGTGCACGTGAAGTCTCAGATAGCAGGGCAGTTGGAGCTGCGTGACCACGTACACAGATATATGTGCCTATTCTGTCTTTACCGCACAATAGATCTAAATTACATCTGCACTGCCCACTGTATTCACTCCCTGACTCAGTACAGACCAATCTGTCCAGCGTGACCCAGGCAGAGTTGTTCCGGTTTCACCCTTGTGTCAGGAAGATGCAGAGAGTTCCTCATGTTACTTCTACATTTAACTGTCTCTTGCTCCTTCAAACATATTCAAAAGGTTGTCAAAATGAGGAGAGGAGAAATAAAGTAAGAGCAATAGCAATTTCTTTGCATATATACAACGAGATAAGGATCAACCCAAGATTCCACCCACATTTCTTCCACTTTTGAAAAAAAGACAGAATTTGAATATTTCAAAAGAGACAGAATTGAGTGTTTGACTATTTCAGCACAAAAAATCCAATCCTGCTACACTGTCTACACTTATTTTGCAGATATTAAAATTAATGGCACATACATCTGAAAGTATTATTAGATATCATTTATACATGTTCACATAGGTATTTTTGTGCATTTCCACATATAATTAAATCACAGAATGCTTGAGGTTGGGAAAGACCTATGGAGGTCATCTGGTCCAACCTCCCTGCTCAAGCAGGGCTACATAGAGCCAGCTTTCCAGGACCTTTTCCAGATGGCTTTTGAATATCTGCAAAGATGGAGATTCCACAACCTCTCTGGGCACACACAGTCTGTGCCAGTGCTCAGCCACCCATTGCCTCTGGTCATGTCACTGAGCACTGCTGAAAAGGGCCTGGCTCCATCTTTTGGCATCTTCCCTTCAGATATTTGCAGACATGGATTGATGAGATCTGCCCATGTGCCTTCTTTTCTCTAGGCTGAACATTCCCAGCTCTCTCAGCCTTTCTTATATGAGATGCTCCAGTCCACGGTCCTCACAGCCCTGTGCTGGACTCTCTCTAGTATGTCCAGAGAGTATGTCTCTTGTACTACGGAACCCAGAACTGGACCCAGAATTGCATGGGTGGCCTCACCAGTGCAGAGTAGAGGGGAAGAATCTCCCTCAACCTGCTGGAAACACTCTTCTTAATGCAGCCCCTTACACCATTCACCTTCTTTGCCACAATGGCCCCCAGGTTCTTCTCTGACACGTTACTTTCCATCTGGATAAGTTGCTTCCTTCAGGATATACTGTGTCTGAGGTGTTCCTCCCCAGGTGCAGGACTTCACAATTCTCCTTGTTAAATTCCATGGAGTTCCTGTAGGTCCATTTCTCAAGCCTGTTGAGATCCCTCTGGATGGCAGCATGACCTTCTGGTGTGTCAACCACTCGTGCCAGTTGTATCGAGGAGACAGCTCTGTTTGGAAGACAAGGGTTGTTTAGCTTGCTTCCTTGCAAATGCAAAATCCTTTGTACCTTGGGCCTCCTAAGATAAGAACAGGAGCGTTGATGTTGAGACAACAAAAGGCAGAATAATTAGTGATTGTCTCGTGAGCCTTAGCTCATCTTGCATGGCCTGTAGATAAGAACTCATTGTTAACAAGAGGGGCTACCACAGACAGGCCAGACCATACCAGTTCTGCGATTAGAAGCCTGCAACAGTCAGCATTTTGAACCAAAGGTGAAAAGTACACTGTGAGGAAGACTGGGAGCTTTCCTCCCGAAGACCCCCAAAGACCCGGCCCACGACCACCAGCTGTCAGTGCACAAGCGCCAATGGGAGGAGGCCTATGATAATGAGTTCCCAGAACTGATTACAATAATCCAACCCCATATAATGAATATGTAGCTAACTCTGTTGAATATGCACGACGTAGTGTGATAAATACCTGTTCGCAGGACACCTCGGTGTGTAAGTTAGGAGGAATGATCCCCCTTGCACCCGGCGCCGTAATAAACATACCTGCTTTATAACCTTTCATGGGTTGTAGTTTGTTTCCGCACGTCACAGTCAGTTATCATCTACAAACTTGCTGAAGGTACACTCTTCCCCACTGTCCAAATCATCACGAAATTAAGTTTAAGCAGGACTGGACCCCATACTGATCTCTGGGACACTCTGCTAGTTAGTGGCCTCCAACAGGACTTCGTGCCACTGATTGTCAGTGTTACATACATATAAGCTGAAGGAATAATTAAAGCTTTGGCTTTTGAAGAACAATAATGGGAAAGGAATATCTGCCATTCTAATGAAAAAGTTAATTCTTTGTATAATGTCTATGAAAGGTCCAATATTATAAATTATTTGCTTACACAATTACAAGGACAAGTTGTTTATAGCTTCCTGTCTAAGATCTGAAAACAAGGGTCTTCTCTCGTAAAGATATTTTCAGCAAGGTGCTCTTTTGTCTCAGCCAAATAATATAAATGTTTTCAAAGAGCTAATATGAAAGATCACGTGTTGGCACGGTGAGTCCCAGGGAGATACATGAGCCTCAGGGTTCCAGAGTAGGAAAACAAATTCCATTCTGGAGCTAAATTTTAGCTGTCAGATACAGAGCTTTGAAATCCCCAAATTTCCTTCCAGCAGTCATGGACTTGAGTCTGAAGCATACAATGGAAATGAGAATGAGTAAGATACAAAAAGTGAACAGAAACCCCCCAGATGGCTTCTGAGTCAACAAAGCTGGAAGGTGAGGAGTGTCACACTGCCCCAGCAATACATGCTCCAAAATCGGCTACGCTGGAGCTGAATTGGCCAGAGTGGCTACAGCGTGAGAGATTAGGATATTCAATAGCTACCTTCTGTGTCTTACTCCTTTAAAAGCAGGTACAATTTCCACAGGAAAATGAAGCAGCAGCTAATGTTGCTAATGCGAATCTCCAAATCACCGTGGCTACTCATGCAAGAAATCAGCACATGATGGCACAATTAGAAAGTTTTACTGTTAATGGAAAAAGGTAGTTTAATAAAAAGATATCTTTTCTAAGATCCTAGAGAGGCAAGAAGATGGTCTAAATCATTAATGAGGAGTTTTCTATTGCCCTAAATTTGTCATCTGTGACAGAAATTTTCACCACATGAATTTTGGACTTTGAAACCTCTGTTTTCTAGCTTGTGTGATGTCAGGACACAATATAATTCATATGACTGATCACCTCTTGGTAGATGGACCCTATTTTGCTTGGCATTGTTCAGATGTGGAACAAAATGACATTACTTCACCATCTCTAAGACAACAGAGAGATGGAAACAAATGGGCAGAACACAGCAAAAAGGGAGAAAACATTCGTCAGTATGACAGGCAGCAGCCTCAGCAAACCATCAGGATAACTGTTGTCAGAACTCTACAAGCATCACGAGAAAGAAGAATATCAAGGAGTGACAAGAATGACTATGAGAAAGTTGCTTTGAGATGTTAATACAGAGCTCTTTCCAAATGGGAAAGGCAACAGGAAAAACAAGCAAACAAAAAAAAACAACAACAAACAAACAAAAACCAAACTCCACCCTACAAAGGTGTTTGCTTACAAATACAGTCTTAATGTCCTGCTCTTCCCATAAGTAACTCTGTGGAAACAAATATTTGGGAATGAAATAGAAAACTGGGAGGTATGTCTGAAAGGGATTACAGAAGAGTACAGTCCAGATATCCAAGTCTGACCAACAACAGAATTTGTGGTTCTTCACACTACTGTCAAATTCCCTCTGCCTCAGCATCTTACTATATAAAAGGAAAATTTGAAACACTAAAGAGAAAATGCAGCTCAGAATCATTTCATTTTATGGCAAACTTATTCCTATAAGCTATTTCAGAAGTTACTCATGTCACTCATAAAAAATTCTCGTCCCTGCAAAGATTATTCCTCTACGCACATGTGTACGTGCAACTGTGTGCACATACGTATTTATGTTAAAAGAGAAAATGTAGTAGAAGGGAAAGAGTATGGGGTTTAGCAATAATTGCTGGGCAGTTTCAGCTCCCTAACTGTGCACAAGGCACTACAAGACTGTAACTTTAATTTCAATTTGTGAATAAGTCTTATGTAATCACCTACACAGTTTTATGCTGCGAGTCAATTTGCATGGTTCCCAAAGAGATAAGTTTTTAAAAATCTTCTCTGGAATCCACTGATAAAAAAAAAAAGGGGGGGAAACTAGCATAATAAGATATAATGATGAATTAGTCCCTATAGAAAAGTTATCTTTTACTGTGTCCATCAGGAAAGCCTTGATAATCACTAAACATTTTATATTTGCTTTTCTTTATTATTATCTCCAGCTTCATATTCTTACCATGCCTAGGGAGAGCGTTTGCAATTCTCTATCTTTTTCTTTTACAAAATATCAAACAAGGATAAAGGATTTGGGAACATCGGGTTACATGTAAACAAGAGTAATGCAAGATACATTTTCTATTTATGCAGGTACACTGACTAGGTAAAGCATCCATTTAAAATATTAGGCTGTATACTTTATGAATTCTAGCCAGAATCAAAATTGGCATTTTTACAGCAATTACTATAAGTGATAAACATCAAATAAGCTTTGAATGGAAAATTGTAGCCTCTGTGTGAAACACGGGAGGGAAGGAGGGGAACAAGATGATGACATCTTAAAAAAATTAACAAAAAAGTCAAGGTGTTGCAGCCTTCACTTGCACTCTGCTTGAGTTAACAGGTATTTAAAAAGTTAATAATTAAACTGAAAATAGCCAGTGTTTTCACAACACTGGTTTTCTGATCTCAGATTTAAACAAGAGAAATACAACTTTTTCCTATCTATAAAATACATTAAATGATATGCTAAGTAAGCTATTGTACTAATCTGAAACTCTCAAGACATCACTGCTGATTTTTCAGCTGCATCTTAGATTATCACCTCTCCAAAATAATATATGGCATTTTCCTATTTTCCAAACACTGTACTTACCATGAAAAATACCCTGAATAATGTTTGAATGGGCATCTTTCTTCTTCCAAGTGAAGGCAATACTAATAGTGACAGATGTAGCACTGCATATGGTGACAGCAGAAGTCCCTTCCATGTAAAGCCACACAAAGCCCTTGGGGTTACAAGAAAGATGCAAACAGCAGGAGAGGAGAAAGTGAACAGTGAGCAAGGAAGACTGGGAAGATCATTTAGGCGTTACAGATCTTAGAGTGATTCTTGTAGGCAGAGTTACCAGGATATTTACAAGACACGGGAAAATTATGAACCTGATGCAGAAGAGGAATGCCTAAGTGATGCTTTGAAGAGTGGGAAGCATCCAGCTTCACAGAAAACAAACATGGTTTCCTAGGAGGTTCCCCCCCCACCCCTCTGCAATACAAGTTTCAGTGAATACTGATGAATGTTTGAAGAACTAATCCGTATCAGCTTTAAGGAATGTAAAACCTGCCAATTTTGATTTGCAGGTGCTCTAATTTCTAGAGAAATGCAAAGGAATCAAGTAATAAACATGCACGAACCAGGTTCTGTTCTGCTGTTTTGATACACTGGTTCTGGTGAGAAAAATCTAAATCAAAAAAGCAAATTTGTTTTAAGTGAAAAGAATGTTTCCCATCTATCTTATGAACTACAAGAAAGACTTAATTCTCATCTAGTGGATACCAATTTCCACCTTCTGTCTGTAAAATCAAATAGACAATCATAATTACTACAAATACATTTAGTGAAAGTTCAGAATTGCTTTAAATGGGCCATTTTTATTTAATTCTCTACATAGAGAATTTAATCTAAGTAAGTATTCTCTGAAAAAAATCTTGATTTATGCATTTAATAACCTCTTGGACTTCCAAGGAAAAACAGACTCAGGACTGAATAGCTGCTGTGTCAAACTGAAAATGATAATCCAAGCTCTCTGAGCGTCCATTAGCTGTGTGCCTGGGGATTGGATTCTATAGCAGCTAATAAGGATGAGCTCTATTTGAAGCTCTTCCTAAAAAATACTGCATTCGTAATGTCTCTCCCCTCTGAATTTTGTGCCACCTGCAGCCAACAGGGTCCTGAAGGGACCCTTTCTTCAACATGGAGACCTGTTTTCTTGAAGCACATGGCAACCTCAGGACTTCAGTCAGCTATTCCTCTGTCAAATTTGTTTGAAATTGGGCAAGGTGTTAAAAAAACCCAAAAGCAACACACATTGTAGGATGTACTGTCAAAAAAAAAGGCCTGCCTTTAGCAAACTAGGCAACAATACAGTCTTCAGCATTAACAAGAGAAACAAAAGACACTCTTTCTTTTCAATCACTTAAAAAGGTTGATTTAAAGTAGTGGTATTCAAATAGGAAAAACCCTTTCTTAACTGAATTGATCATAAGTTGTAAATGCTTTTTTTTCAGACACAGTTAAACGTGTGGAAACCACAATCCACTATGTACACAAGGAGATTTTTAAGAAAATGACAAGTTCAATTACATTGTCTACATTTTTTCAAGAACACTTTGAAAATCTTTTGTTCTTTACATGCTTTTATATTTTTACTTCTTTTTTTTAAGTAAGCATTTCAGTTAATTTTAGAGCACTGTTCCAGGCTCTCACTTTAAAGCATTATCCTTAAATGAAACTCAACATCATATTGCCAGTATATGAAATTAAATACACATCCTCACTGTTTTAGGTTGGTTTTTTAGTTTAGATGCTGTTTCTTGAAGCAAGTTCTAAAGGGTTTCCAAATAAGTTTAAAGATTCCCAATTTATTTTTAATTCAGTAAATTGCTTTCTCAAGTGGCATTGTATACTTGAGGTGTGATATCCAGTTATTAACTGTAGGAAATACTTACGAGTTCCCCTGTACATAAGAATATTGCTTCTAGCAATAGCTAGAAGCACCATTTATAAGGATCTAGAGTGACATGTTCAGCAAGATACAGAAACATAACTGAACAAAGAATGAATATAAGAAATAGTTTCAGGTGAACATGTATGATATTTAACTGTTATTGTTCAAGTAGAAGATAACTGAAAAAATTAAGGTAGAGGTATCATTTCTTGACTACTCCATGAGCTTTTACTATTTTTAATTATGTATTTTAACATCCTCAAGTAGTTTGCAACAACATAGGAAAGTAATTTGCAACTCAAACCTGGCTTCCTCCTACAGGTAAAAACAAACTTAAAGAGGCGAACATTAACATGTAAATGACTTGAATGTAGTGTTCTTCAGATAAGCCAAATAAAACCCATTAATATTTTGGGTGGATTTACTACAGGCTCCTCAGGGTAGCAGCACAGAGACCCCAGTTGCAAGCTTTCTTTCCAAACTGGACCAATATGACTATACAATACAGGGGAAAATTTTTCAAAGTAGTACCTTATGAGTAGGGGTTAGGGATAACCCAGACAGAAAATGAGAACTGAGCATCTGAGAGATGCAGCAGAAGCCTGTCCAGGCAGGCTAAAACTCAAAGCAGTGGGGTGGACATTCATTACAAAATATAGGCAGCCGCCTAAAGAAAGCATTGGTGTCGTTGCACTGCAATTATTAAATGTGTAAATGTTGTTTCTATTTCCACAGACAAGGTTTACCTTACACTCACATCACCATGTTCTTCTCTGTGCCCCTGCCTTCCTTGGCTCCAATTTTGTACTCTGTTTCTGCAGTGCACTACTCTATTTCTTCACAACGCTGATTTTTCTAACAAGCCAGTCAATTGTCAAACTCTTAATCTGCATGAGAATTACATTGCCCAGGTTTTTTGACTTTTAAAACATAACTACCTTGAATTATGTTTCTTGATTGCAACCAGAAATTAAGCTTCTAGAATTAAGTGTAGGAATACAGATTTTCTTTAGGGAAATACTTTCAGCAGTCTGTGTGCAGCAAGAACAGCATCAAGCTACATAAAAAGGGTATTTGAATAACAGAATTATTTATTCTTTTTTAAATTAATTTTAAAATATAT
>JAAGNO010007481.1:7190-31269 GCA_033439905.1 Ceryle rudis
TAAAAATTAAAAATTTTTTTATTTTTTTAAATCCTCTTTTCTTTTTTTTTTTTTTTTTTTTTTTTTTTTTTTTTTTTTTTTTTTTTTTTTAACATGGATAATGCTTTGGCTTGCAGCTCCCTTTATATCTCCAGGACAAAATTTCTTTAATTTATTCTTTCTGCTTAATTAATTTAAAAGTCTTTCAGTATCTTTGATAAGTGTTTGTTACTTGTGCCTTTTCCCTGGAAACTTTGTCCTGAAAGGAAAATCTTCCAGTTGAAGAACTGGGAAAGGGAAATAGAAAAAGAAGAAAAAACTTTCTTAAAATACTTTTGGTTTTAGTCATGAGTTTTGGTCATTAAACTTAATAGGGAGTTATCCTCTCCACCCCAAAATCTCTCAGTCTATGAACTTGCACTGTGCAAATCATGTTCATTCTCATCAGTCAAACACATTGCAGAGCACAGGAAAAGTATGAAGACATTTTACCCAGGAAAAACAAGTCAACCTAAGGCAGTCAGACTTCATTAGCATCATTCAAAATTAATCCACACAGCACTTTTAAAACAGAGGCTCTATGAATGCTAAGTCTGACCAACTCATGATCATCATACTGTCAAGATGGGCCCTGTGCCTTTTGGAGAAGCACTCCAGCACCACAGTGCACTGCACCATTTTAACTTCTTTCCTAAGCAAATAGATTTAGAACAATATAATGAACCATAATCTTTCCTACCCTACTACCAGTTGTAGTAGGAGCAGAGGTGGCTGGTAGTGCTCCATTTTAGTTGTGTTTTCACTTTTCAGCCACTGTGTCTGAGTAAAAGCTTTGTATTTTAAAGGTAGGTCTGCCATAGAATCCAAAGGACTGACTCTAGTGAAGTTTGCTACATCTACCTGTCTTTAATTTAGCTAGCTCAAGTACTGATCATAGTGAAACTGCAGCAATACAGAGCTTAAATTTTACAGCCCTCTTTGAATAAATAGGAGGACTATTATTGCCATGGGGGATTCTTAGTGTAGATGCATCTATGCAGACTGAAGTCCCTGGGTTTCACTGCAGGGGACAAATTTGAGAGACATTAATTAAGATTAATCAGTTTAACTGAAATTTTCCCAGAACATAATGTTATGAGGTCTGTCATGTTATTTTAAGCTTTCAGTTTTGTTTTAACTCCTACCTATCTTGGTCTAGTAATCACGCTATTTTAAAGTGAAGGTTACCCCAATGCACAAAGCTATCACAAGTCCTTCCACTCACCTCAAAAGTGCAACTGAAAAGACCAAGTGCTCTTTTTTTCCTTAGCTTGGAAAACCTGACACTGATACTAGATAGACAGGACACATAGACAGGACAGGGCACAAACTGAAACACAGGATGTTCCCCCTGAACATCAACAAACACTTTTTCACTGTGAGGGTGACTAAGCACTGGTACAGGTTGTCCAGAGAGATGGTGGATTCTCCCTCCCTGGAAATATTCAAAAGCATTCTGGACATAGTCCTGGACAACCAGCTGTAGATGGCCCTGATTGAGTAGCAGTTTGGGCAAGATGACCTCGAGAAGTCCCTTCCCACCTCAACCCTTCTGCCAATGTGTGACTCTAAAATAATTTTCCACCAATTTTTTTTTTTTTTTTATTTTATTTTTTTTTTTAAGACTAGCTCTACATCAGCCAGCTCAAAATGTGTTTTCTCAGAAGCTGAGCTGTATTGCAGTTACCATTCAGCCATAAGAAGCATTACAAGTGCCACAAAATGGTCACTGACAAGGAAACCATGTGGATAACTCTAGTACCACCCCTCATCAGGGTCATCAAAATGGTGCTTTCTCTGTGAAAGGCACAGGTAGAAAGACCACTTGTCGTATCACTATTAGCACATTCCATGTAGGAAGCCATATTTTGGTCTTTAACTTCATGTCAGAATTGGGGCTTTAAAAGCTGCTGATAGGTAGGAAATGGGACTTGTCTAGTTTGCCATTGAGAAAAATGACATAATTTTTTGAGATTCAGTAGCCTCTTATTCTGTGAATTACTATTTATATCATTGAAGATCCCAAAACCACTGTATACCATATTATTCACTGAAACACACAACTGAAGACTGAATTAATATCTGCACTTTCATTTTTAACTCAGGCTCATTTTGTTGCCAGATGAAATAAGGAATATTAAAGGGTACTGGATATCCAATGATAGCTTTCACACTGCCACAAAAAAGCAGTTGTGATAAATCAAGTTTTCTATTGTAAAGGAAGGAGATGTTGCAAGCAGACATACTTTTGGATAATAGTACATAATCCCTTATTAAAAATATTTCTGAAGCAAATTTCATACAAATGTATATTTTTTTTAATGTAGTACAACATTTCTCTAACCATGTGTGTTGGAAGTGTGTACAGATTCCCTGTAATTTATTCAGAGAGGTAAAAATAGTCTAAATCATAGAGTCATAGAATCATAGAATGTTTTAGTCTGGAAGGGACCTCTAGAGGTCATCTGGTCCAACCTCCCTACACAAGTAGGGACATCTCTACCTAGGGCAAGTTGCTCAGAGCCCCATCAAGCCTGACCTTAAAGGACTCCAGGGATGGGGCCTCCACCACCTCCTCCATCTGGACATAGAGCTGTTGACCATCATTCTCTGGATGCAACCATCTCAGTAAACAGCCTAAATAATAGTGAATTTATGTGTGCTGAGAACGATCTCCTTTCCTGAGGTGCATTAATGCTTTAAAGCTCTCTGAAATTATAAAATGAGATGAAGAGAATAAGAACAAACAGGTTAATAAAAAGCAGGCAAAATGATACTAGGTGAAATTTATTCTTTTGCCCCACACCTCAGAAGTTTTTACCATTGCTGAACAGGTACATTAGCCTTAATGATGAGCAAATTAAATGACAGTTAAAACCTATATACGTGGGTTTGCATGTGGTGATATTGATGATTTCTATTTACAGCCCTGATTCATCTTCCTCTTGAAATACAACTGTGAGAACTGGACAGTACTGTGCTTCTCAACTGCAGCACCATTTATCTTCATTCCTTGCACACCAAGTGGATCCTCAGGACTGCTCTCAGGCACTGAGCTCTTGTGGCTAATCAGGAACCACTCCATAACTCTGAATGAAAACCATAGTTTTTTTCTTCATATTTTTCCTGTAACATCTCTCCAAAACCTGCTGTCAAGATATCTATCTCCAATAAAAACATGAATAAAATCATAACCTTTCTTTGAGGTTAAAATGACAAACTTCTCACTAACAGAAAATTCTGTGTGTCTACTAACATCTCAAACACAGTGCTTAAATGCAGCTACCAGAAATTTTTGAGTACAATAAGAATCTCTCTTCCACACAAATGATCCTTAGAAATCCAAAAACTTCATCTACAACATTTAGAAAGATGTTCCAAAAGTAGCAGCACACAGGAACTCAGTTCCTTTTCACCCTCTTTGGCTGCTCTGAGTGTGAAGAACTGTAGGACTGCAAGCGATAAAATCACTTTAAGTCTTTAGAATTCATTAGCATGCCTGAAAGGATACAGTTTATTGCTATAAAGGCAACAAAACTGCACTATCTATTAAAAAACAAAACAAAACAAAACCACCCAAACAAACATTAGTGAAGGGATTCAGTAAAAGTCAACAATCATACACTGAAAACAGTCACTGACAAGATATTTTTTGGCATGTTTGGCCAGCAATACGGCAACAGATCATCAGTTTGGTGTAGCTTGTGCAGGCTTTCCTAGAAAAAGAAGAGCAGGGAGTACAGAATCCCTGAATCAATTTTTGTCTGGTTTATTGTGATGATAATAGATGTCTGCAATATTGTTTCTGAAAGTCTTTGTTTCATTTCATCCTAATTAGGGAAGCCACACAAAGCTCTTAGGAGACCGTCTATTTTATGTCACAGAAAGGGCCAAGTGAGATGCCCTAAGCTGTGTAGGGAGCGGCAGTATTAAGAGCGAAGACAGAAAGATGAATCTTTAAGTGGACATTGACTGCTGTAACCTCTTCTGCAAAGTTTCTGTAAAGAAAGTCTATCACAGAAAAACTTTCCTTCTTCTCAGAGATGCTAACCACCTGCACTATTTATCAGCTTATGGGAGAGGAGCCTTGCAGAAACAAAACAAGTATGTTTGATTTTTTATGTGGGAAGCCTTGAGGACTATTAGCTAACTTCACTTGACAACAAGTTTTAAACCCCCCAAAAAATCTGAAAACTGTAGATTTTCTTTTTAAAAGTGGAAGCTTCCACTGCGGTGAAAGAACAACAACAAAAAATATTCTTCCATGCTAATTTATTTTTTGAACAGAGATTTCAAATAACTAATGTTTTGCATGTTGTTAAAAAAAAGAAATGGTTTAGAAAGACAATCACATTAGAATTCCTACTAAATCTATTCTGGGACATCCTTAGAAGTGTACACAGAAATATTGATAATCTTTTTTACTCCTTATTCTTGAAGAAAATATACCTTGCTACAGTGAAAATAAATGTTACATAATATAGAATCAGCAGCTTTATCTTTTATCCTTTGTTTTTAAACACCACATTTTAATTTTTGTTCTGATTTCAATCTGAATTATTTGCCTTGTAGAAGAAAGTTTTAAGAACTGTCATGTATGGAAAAGGTATCTTAGTTATTAGATCTTATCTAATCAGAATACCAAGGAAGAAAGAAGACAAAATGTTTCAGTGTGATGTATCTGTCATGATCATGAGTGTATAATTATTGTGTTTCAGTACTGAAACAACTGCAAGTCATTTTGCTGTACATGCCCTGTGACATTTCATAAGTGCATGTACATTATTCCTGTATATAACATTCACATTAAGGCTTCTAATTGAAAGCCATGTGTTGACATGATACTTGTGGGAAGCATAGTTCTACAGTGAGAGCACTCCAGCTTGGATCGCAGAAGACTTTAGTTTAATTTGCTGTATAACACAGACTTGGTTTGTGGTTTTCAATTCACCTATACCTAACAATTTTCATCTACCCCTACTTATCTCTCAGCATGCCAGTCTGGTTGTCAGGTAGAGCTGATATCAGCTGTCATTCATCTCATCTATATTAGGAATCTAAAAGTGAGTACAGTCTAGAGAAAAAGCAAGTGTGAAATAGCTTTCAAGGTGGGTTTTGAGTATCTCCAGGGATGGAGATGCCAAAACCTCTCCAGGCAACTTGTGTCAGGGTTTGATCAGTCTAACAGTGAAAAAGCTTATTTGTCTTCCTGTCTTACCTGTCTTTGAAACAAGTCACTTGAAGTAATTCTTCAGGTACTTTAAGCAAAAAGACAATAATATTTGGTTAGATTTTTTGCCTAGATGTTAAATGTCTAAAGCAAAATGAAGTGAAATTTGCCCAAAATTGCTAGCCACAGTCAAATGCATTGGTAGTCAGAGGAATAACCTCCTGAGGGTGTCGATTATATAAATCTAGCCCTTACTTTTAATAAGGAATTTGAACTCATATTTCTACAGTTTAAACATTTAGCCACTAGACTATTACACTATTTGAAGTAGCTCTTTTTATTATTAAAAAAAAAACCCCACACATTAAAAAAATAAATAAAAACAGAAAAAAAAGAAAGAAATATCTGATTCACATTACAAGCAGATTCATGTTTCAGATGCCCAGAGAAAGGAAGAGAAAATAGTAACTCTTCTGAGTCAGACCATTATTTAGTCATCACACCAAATTTCCCAATTTTTCCTTTCTGGATGGTTATGGTAGCTCTCCTCAAAGCTGGCTACTGAAAATATTCATCTGCCTTTCTCTCTCTTAGATTTATAGGAAAAATGGGCATCTATCAGGGCTGATAGCTTGATAGAAATGGACATAAGTAAGCATAGCATTTTGGACCTTTTTTTCTGTACCTACGCATGAAGTGCACAGTGTTGTGAAGGCTAGAATCAGCTGTGCAGTGGGCCATGGATAATCTACCTTAGCGTGTACGTCCATGTCCATCACTTATGTTTTTAATGCAAAGTGGAGCAGCTTCAGCTCTGCCTTTTACTACTGCATGAATACTCTGTTTCTAATACCTACTATGTATGGCTCACTTCTCCTTGTACCATCTTCCCAGAGGGGAAAAAAATAAATGTATACATAACATTTTCATTTGGTTTGTTTCTTGCTTGGGTTTTGTTTGGTTTTAATAATGTCTATGCACACATTCCTGTATTATTGTATTAGAAATTATAAGGTCAAGTAAATGTACCACAAGCTGGAAGCAGTAAGCAACGAAGTTTGAGGTCATCCTTGGTTCCTAGGGGAATTAATTCAATGGTTTGGGGCTGGAGTTCCCCCAACTCAATTGCCCACCTCCCTTTATCTTTTCTTTTGCTCAGTGTCATGGTGCCCAAAGGCAGTTACATATAAGACTTTTCCATGGATGTTTGTGTCCATGAGGCACCAGCCATTTTCTGACACAAGCAGCAAAATCACTGTTTAATTAGTTAGAGCTAAAGAGCCTTAGAGGACCACATAGATCTTTTGTACATGCAGTAGCGTAAACATAGAATCCCCCTTAGAGTTATCAGAATGGGCATGGAGTTTCTGCTCTGGGAATTATTAAGATGCTGCGAGCACAAGTAATTAATGTGATCCATTTATAAAACACAGGGAACCCTTTTCATTACTGTTGAGACCTCTGTTGAATCCTCTCTTAATTATGTTATACAGTGGTCAGTATTAAGATGCCAATATGGGCTAAACTTTATTATGGAGAAATATCTGAATATAATACTGTTGTTCCCTCTGCTGTACACATCTCCAATTTAAGCATTGTTTATTCATGTGGTTAATTTGAAGGCACATGATTAAATCAACAACTTCTGGGCATTATTGAGGTTATTGATGTAAGGACACAGCTTCTTTGCCACTGGTAGAGTTCTCAAAAACAGGAAGGCTGTTTAATGGAAACAACTATCCTTTTGTGAGCATGTTTATAGGTCATTTTCTTATTTAACTGTCACTTGATATGGTGCTGGAACTTGAACTGTAAATACTATAGCAATTCCTTACATTGGATATTACCCAGAAACCACAGTGAAAAAAAAAAAAAGACAGTAAATTTAGTGAAATGATTACTAATTTTCACTGCATAAAAGGGAATGTGACCAGCAGGTCAAGGGAGGTGACTCTCATCTCCTACTGCATCCAGATCTAGAATCCTCAGTACAGTAAAGACATGGACCTGTTAGAAGGGGTCCAGAGGAGGGCCACAAAAATGATCAGAGGTCTGGAACACCTCTCCTATGAGGCTAAGAGAGTTGGGGTTGTTCAGCCCAGAGAACAGAAGGCTTCAGGGAGACCTTATTATGTATGGCCTTTCAATATGTAAAGGGGGCTTATAAGAAAGACAGAGAGAGATATTTTATATCAATACCTGTACTGACAGGACAAGGGGCAATGGTTTTAAAGCAGTGAAAGAAGGTAGGCTTAGATTAGACATAAGGAAGATTTTTTTTACAATGAGGATGGTGAGACACTAGAACAGGGTGCCCAGAGATGTTGTGGATGCCCTATCATTGGAAGCGTGATTTATGATTATGATGATTTATGATTATGATGATTTAGAGTCTCCATATGCCCCTTCAGAAATATCAAAATTCATCACCTTTATGAAATTACTGAGATTTACACTTCAGTTTTAAAGTTAACTTTCTCATTGTGGTTAAAAGGATGTAGAAGATCAATTGTATTGAGACAAAAAGATGTGTACAACCAGTACTGGAGAAATCAAGTATGTCAACAGTCTGCTAACCTATAAAAGACAACAGCCTATACAATCTTTCTCCCACCTGGGCATGCTTGCACTCTGAACCTTTCAGGAGCAGGGTTAAGTCTTAACTGCAAGCTCATCCATCTGCCTTTCCTTCTCTCACCTTCATTACAAACCCCCTTTTTTACAAAAAACAAAACTACCAAAAAGTTAACCATCTAAGTAGGCAGCACCTTCTGTACTGCCTTCCTGTAGACATATGTAACAATAAATAAGACAAAACAGAACAATCAGATGATATACAACTCCAGCCTCTCCAACCTATTGGTTAAAAGCACAGGAAAACAGTTGAAGTGTATTGAATGTTAGCACATCAAGCTACTGCAGATAGAAGGGAGTCCACTCCAAACTCAAGGACTCTGCAGCCATAAAATTAAACTCCACTACAGAGTCTTATTAAAACAATAGGAAAGGAAAACAAAAATTGAGGCTGCCGAATGAAAGACAGCAGTCCATTTCAACACCACTTCTTTATCTTCCAAGATTCTGTTCCCCTTATTAGGGGAAAAAAAAAATAAGAATCACTCTTCTAAGGCATGAAAAACTGCAGAAAGAACCCAAATGAAATAAAAACCCAACAAAATTAAGTAGCAGTAAATCTGAATATTTAGAAACTCTTTGATCAGATCAGTAGCTTGGGGTAGGTGATTCATTGTCCTATATATAGAATTATTCTAGAAACATTTCTCAGCCTCTTGTGGTACTATCCTTTTTTCTTTTCTTTTTTTTTTTTTTTTTCAGAAATACTACATGTAAGGAGACTTTATGTAAGTGCTCAAAGGCTCAAAAAACTCTAATTAGAACAGAGAGGGTGTGTGAAAACCAGCTAAAAAGTTTTCTAGGTAATTTTATCCCCCAATTGCTTAGTTTGGCCCCAGTTCTCAGTCATCTATTTTCATCCTGAAAGCAGCTCATCTTCAACGCTGGTGGCAAAATTGTTACAAAGAGGGATTTGCTTAGTGTGCCTAATGTTGAGAGCACCTAATGTTCTGAAAAATGAATTTGGAAAACTTCCCAGACTACACATCTGCCCCTAAACCGTGCAAATAATGGACTGAATAGAAGGGAGGATTAAGTGAACACTTGCTGTCTTCTGTCTTCCCTCACCTAAACCTGTGTGGTACCTCTGGGTGACCTTTACCTTAAACACTCCCTCTCAGAATCCTAGACACCAGCTTACAAAAGCAAAACACTTATCTGACATGCAGATGTCTGAATGTGATACTGCAGATCAGCTGGTTATATGAGCACCATATGTCAGTGGTTGGAAAGAAGGTGCCACTGGAAGAAAACTCACACCATGATTAACTAGTAACATGAGAAGTTTTTTTCTTGCTACTGCTCTTTTTTTTTCTTTAGTGTTAGTGATTCTCATCTTGCCTTGAGAATGCAAAAACTTCTTCATGAGGCACTAAACATTTTTTAAAATTAAATAAAAGGTCATGACAGCATCATAGCATTTACAGATGTGATTCTCAGATCACCATCTTCTGTTCCTGCTTTATGACACTGTTGCACAGAATGCATTTTCTTGACCTCCATCTACTTAGCAGTATGACCCAAGGAACTTGGCCTCAGCTATCTGCCTTCTGGGACAATCCCAAAACATAATATATTTCACTCTCAGAAAACATCTTCCTGATAATCAGCCTAAACATTCCAGAGTTTATATTTCTCATTAGACTTTACAGCAGACATCAGATGAAATCACTTCAGTTTTGGTGTTTAAATCTAGGCATAGAAAAATAAATAATTAAACTAAAACAGATCTCTAGAGGACAAGTATATCCAAAACCTGTTCTAGTTCTACCTAATTATCAAAACTATTGGAACTAGCTGGTTACCCCTCACTCCCAATTGCAAACTGACATTTACATTTCCTGGTCTCCTTTGCTATCACTGCTTACAATCAGTGAGGGTGAATGTCTGCATTCTGAGTGTCTGCCTTAAGCAGGTATTTACTAATTTATTTTACATTTCAGTTAGAACAATTAGACTGAAGAATGGAGGAGAATTACTAGTTATTAAAGATATTTTATTACTCCTGTTATGAATTGGAGAACTGAAAATTTGTGAGTGATTTGAACCTGATGTCCCAAATAGTTCACTACAAAAAAGTGATGAAAATTTAGATTAAAATAAAACTTTCTTGGAAATTTCACAGCATGGACTTTTCAAACAGTATCCATGAAAGATGTTATCCTTCCACAGCTATATGTTACCACTTTAGAGGGTTATAGTAGTTTCTTGGTGGAAAAGACAGCGTAAATACAGTCTAATCCATTTCACACAAAATTAGCCAGGTAAGTACTGGAGAGATAATTCTGAGAGCTCAAACAGTCCCATATGCAATGCCCCAGAGCAAAAACCTCTTCAGCTGTTGGTCACAGTTTAGGGTCAGGGCAGCCCCCTTAACAGGATACTGTTATACTTAGATTTAGAATGGGATGTCTGAATTTGACCTTGATGTCTGTGCGCTCTGTAGATGCTTTCTGGAGCTTAGGTACTACAGTTTCAGATGTTTTGTCTGTTTTGTGCATTATCCGTTTAGAGTTTCATGCCCTGAACCAGGCTTTTGCTATAACTATAGGAGCTCTATTGGTATGACAGTAAATGTCTTGAAAAGCTGAGACATTGTGCATTGCAGCAAAGTACAAGAGAACCTACAGCTATAAACTACTTCCCAATAGTCAGTTAAGGAAATGAAGAGTTGGGCAAAACTGGTTTAGAAGTAATAGTCAGAGCAAAGAACAAGTGTCTAGCCTGTGTAAAACACACAGTACAATTTGGACATGACATGGACTTGTATTGCAGTGGGGAGGCATTAGAATTGGTTAGTTGAAGTTTGCTGGAAACAATGAGTATACAAGCAAGATGAAAGAGACCTGAGGCTTGGACACACTGAAGGGACTATGGCGGAAAAGTAGACTTTGAGTGAATGGAGCCAAAAGGACTCTACCTGCTAGAAATATTTCCCATTGAAATCTGCAAAGGAAGTCAAGATATCTGGGCAGTTTTATGCAGCTTAATACAACCTTACTCTGTTTATATGTCTATAAAGAACAAAGCACATCATAATCTGATAAGAGATGAATGTTGATATTACTCTCATACTTAAAATCAAGCAGTGATTCAGATACACAACCAAATTTAAGAACATACCCACACCTTTAAGTATCTTCATCATTTCTGCAATAAAAATAAATGTTCAAAGGTTTAAGTAACATAAAAACTTACTTTCAAAGTAAATAGATACCTGACATTTATAGTTTGCACAAATTCTCCCTGAACAGTTTATAGGCTGAATACGTTCATAGGCTGAATATGAATATGTTCTTCTGCCTCTCTACTCTGTCTAGTACAATACAAGCAGCAAATGGAAGCATTTTTTTATTTGTACATGCTAAAATGGATGTCCTGGTATTACTGATTTTCATTCCTGGAAAAGGAATATTAAAATATTCTACCTGAACATGAAGTTCAATTAATGGCATGTGTCATCTTGTTTTATTTGGAAGGTAAATACAGCAGAAATACATAGTGCAGTGAAGGGAGGGGTAAAATGGATTTTGTATGCTAGCATGATCTCCATTAATCTGTCTGAAATAACTGACAGTCTCTAGCCTCCCATTTCTTCTAGAAAGTAAGAAATATGTCTGTTATCTGATATAAATTTTGGGTTTATTAAATGGGATTGCTATCTTTAGCCCCAGTACACTGAACATTGACAACAATTATTGGAAAGTACTAGCACCTAATACTTTTAGTAGAAAATATTAAAGAAATACTTGGAACAAAATATTTTTTTTAAGTAAGCACTAAGCAGAATCTACTTCTGAAATATTTCACTGCAAGCAAACTTAATGGCATGAAAAGTCAAAGTAAGACGAATAAATAAAGATGTTTTTCTCTTACCTTCTAATTTTCTCCCAGGCCAATTTGCTCTTATGGGATATTTGATGGTGCTGTTCTTAGCAAAATCTATCATACCTGAAGGACAAAAACATAGCCAGAAGTTTGCCTGTAGACTTTCTGAATACCTGCAACAAGGTTTTTTATTTAAAGATTGTTATATCAGTTCAACTGGATAATTTAATTCAGTGCCTGGCACTTACACTTCATGTAACAGCCCCAAAATTGCCGTCTTTTCTCTATTTAAAAGAAAGGAGATGCTGAATCCTCTTGGATAAGATATTAAAGCAGAATCCAGTTTATATTTGCTAAGCACAGTGTTGTTACAAGTGAATATTATGCCCAATTTTATTTACAAAACAAAAGCATCAATTATTATAATAACTAAATTATTGCTACATAGAATTTGGAGATATACATTAGCTAATGTGAGACAGTCATAGTTATGACTAACTACTCAGACAGGCATTATTGTGCACACAGTAGTTTTTCCAAATTGTAATCCTGAGATTTTTTAAATAAACTTTTTCATGCAGCATCTAGAGATTTGGAGGAGTGAAGACAGCTGAACTGAGAAGCTTCTGCTGAAAGGAGATCTGTCTCTCTATCTATATGTATACACACACGCACACACCCCAAAATAAATAGATAAAGCATTTCATAGTTGTGTTAGGATGTGGAATATTTTAGAGGCATTTCCTAGGAATCAGGCACTTTTCACATGTCACATTAAGATAGAGCCAAAACAGGATTACAGCCATAACCGGAGTGTTGTATAGTGAACTACCCTGTGAAATCTGCTGAACGTCCATTGTGATACACATGAGTATATGATCAAATGATAGAGATTTATAAATGTGACATCTGTGTATGAAGTCTAAGTGTCAAAACAAAAAAACAAACAAAAAATAAAAGGCAGCATTTGCAGTGAGTTCTCACATCAGGTATTTTGTGAGCCATATGTAGTTTATCAGCTATAGTCTGATCTTCTCAAATTTTTATATATTTACTTGTATTTAGAACGTTTATCTGTAAGTTTCCTCACAAATTTTAAAATGGAAAGACTTCTAAGGCCAGATTTAAAGAAGTGACAGTGGAAAAATAAGAATTTGAGGTTAAAATTTAAGATACTATCCAGCCAATCTGTAGAAAAGTGGTGCCTATGTGGTCGGCTGAGCCTGTGGAGGATATTGTGATGGGAAAGAAGAGGTCAGCCCATAGAATTTGTCTCATCTCCTGGAGGGTCTTTAGGGAAACCTCTCTGCCAACTCCTTGAGAAACCCTAACATTCTCTCCATCTTTTCTCCCATCTTTTCTCCTATAGTTATCCGTACTACTCTTCAGTAACAGTCCTTCCCATTCATATTTATATAGTGGTGGAAATAACATCCAGTCTAGTTATATCCTTTAGCTACTAAAATAATGCAAACACTGTAATTTAAAGAAATGTGTGAAAAGAACACATTATCAAAAAAAAAAAAAAAAAAAAAAGACAGAAGACAAATACAGAAAGTATACAGAATATACCACTGGAATACTAAGTCTTGTGCTAAAGCAGTTGCAATAAAAGTATTTGAAGGCTCAGTTGTTTGTAAAATAACTTCTGTTGTTATTTGGATTTACCAAAATATCTCCTCCACTGAAAAAATGTTGTCAGCAGTATCCAGACTTTTCATAAAGGTTTCCATGAAAGCATTATTTGAATTTCTACTTCTGATTCACTCTCCCTTTGCTCTTCCTTCCCCTCAAAACATCATTTTGACCCATGTAGTTATTTAAAACAAAATAAAACCTAAAGTGTCCCATGAAAAAAAGCATAAAGTACCCCCTTTAAATGTAAACTACTTTTTCTAAAACAAAGAAGCTTAACTAGCTCGAACAATTTAGTTTATAAATTTGCTCACCTTTTGCTATGTATCTTTTCTGGACTTCTTTCTCATGATGTATTGACATGCTTAAATGTACTGTTTTCATTTTTACATGCTTCCCATCTCAGACATACTGATAGCACTTAACTACTAGTTAATAAGCTTGGCTGCTAAAGTAGCTGGTATTCAGACCAATAGTAAAGCCAAACCTTCATTCTGTCCCATCAATTGACTTTTAATCAAACAGAAATAGTATAGAGTTGGATCAATTGCTACCTTCTATAATCAGCACTTTTTTGTGCCAGATCCCTTTTGTTTGACAGGAGTTTCAAATACGTTGTACACCTGGTATTGACACAAATTCTCTTAAGAAAGGGCTCTCATTTTCATATTGAATCCATCACCAGTGATAGAGGTTTGTATCTTCAGAATCACAATCATTTTGCTACCCGTCTTAAAGGCTTCACTGCGTTTACATGTTATAACAAAAATACATTAATGTAAATGCTCATCATGTAAATTTGGCACTATAATAAAACTATCCCAAAGCCAGTTCAAAGACTTAAATATGTCTCCAAGCCAACTGTTTGAATGTAGAATGACAATTTCCTTTTGCTGCCACAGTATTCCTTATATCCTCCAGGTACAGCTAGTTTGGGAACAACAGAAGAGTAATTCTGTCCTATGGGTTTATTTGATAAATAGAATCTAACAATAACAAAACCCATAATGGCATAATGGAAAATACAGACCATTGGTCAAAAAGAAGAAAAGAAAAAAAAAAAAAAAAAAAGCTAATGCACTTTAGTCAGTGACAATAGATATGTTAGGGTGCTAGAATATTTATACAACACTTGAAAAAAACTGTATTTGTAATAGCTATAATGTTTCTTGTTCAGCAGCCAATATATCCAGAGCATTTTATGTGCAATTATCACGAAATAATGCACCACAACTGACCAATTGTTTGAAGTATTCTCAAATGCAGTTTTACAATTGAAGTTAATTCATTTAAGATTTTTTTAATACATTGATTTGTAAACCATAGCTCTGTGATTAGTTTATAATTATTAATAGAGAATGTATTAAGACAAAATGTGTTTCTTAATTTTTTTTTTTTTAATTTACATTTCCACTCTCTGGAAACATTTATGTCCCATTTCCATTTCTGGAACCAATCCTGCTGTGAAATTGTAGTCTTCTCAAGCATTTGGCAACTCAGAAACCTAGCTATGAAATTTTGCTCATGATTACATTTTTCTCTTTTCCAATTTTACACTTAATTATAAACCATTAAATCAGTCCCCAATAAATGTATAATATAGTCAGTCTTATGCAGACCATTTCTTTATTTACTGTCATTGATGGAATGTTGGAACACTCAGAATGAATAACTTTATACATTTATTAGTCATACAGCTTATAGTAGAAAATACAGAAATTCCTAAAATAGCTTTACAGTCACAATGTTTGTCTGTAACTCTTAATCCAAATTTGCCAAGTTACCCATATTTGATGTAGGTTTTCTTCAGTCCCATAAAAAGCACTTTTCTTGCACCTTTCTTCAACCCTCTACCCTCAACTTTTAAACAGGAAAAAAAATCTCTGTATTCTTTTTAATAATTTCCTTTTTTTTTCTTTTTTTTTTTCAGAAATCTCTCAGATCTCTGAGCTTGGGAGCTATGGTTCACTGATAAAACTACAAATCTTACTGTGGTTTCAGCCAAGATGAAAAAGAAATGTATGAGAAACAGAAACATAAGAACAAGACAAGAAAAAAAATCCTATTTGCTGTATCTATTAAAATAATGGCAAAAGACTTTAAAAATGTTATTCTCTTTAATGCTTTAATAATTCACAGGCAAATATTTTACACACATCCCTCTCCTCTAAACTTTATTATAACCCAGAGATAATGCAGAGAGCCTGAGCCTGGCAAGTATACTGGAGCATACTAAATCACACAGCACTAAATCCATCAAGAAGCACAGCACCTTGCCATTACCATTCAGAAACAATACAGAGAGTTACCTACTTTTGTGGGTAATCTATTTATCAGCATGAGGGAATTCAAATCTATGTCTCCTGTTTCCCTGAGGAAAGTTGGTCTATACCAGTGAGCTAAAGAATACTCTGAACAGAAGTGCCTTTCCTCATCCTATTAAAGTGGTAGCAGGATGCCAATAACACATGAACTATTGTATCAGCACAATCATTTAAATTTAGTGATTAGGCTATTCAACAACAGACCAGGCCAAGATATTTGGACTGGAGTTTCAGCTACCACATCTCTTTATGCTTTTGAAATGAGACATTGATTGGATAAAACAAAGAAATAATGTCTAAGGGACAGAAATATAGGTCTGCAATAATGAACTATGTCCTTTTTTTTTTTTTTTAGAGAGAGAAGCTTTTCCTATTTCACTATCTCAATCAAAATCCTTTTTATCTCTGTAGGAAAAAGATTAAAGATTTTAACCCAATTTCAAGAATGTTTCTGCGTGCATGTTTAATTTTGAGCATACTACTGCTGTAGATTATACTTGTCAAAGCTAATGCATAACTAAAATGTGTCCAACACAACTATACATTATTTACATTGGAAATCATATTCCCTGATTTTAAGAGAGAAAATCAGAACTTTATTTGATCTATATTTCACAGCCACTGTTGTATCCAAAAGATGCAGTAAAGTGGACTTTCTTCCAACTTAACCATCATCAGTGGGACACGTGCTGTGCCTAGATTACCACTGTAGACCCAGTATGCACCACACTTATAACACTGGAGGTAGACTATGACATAATATATGAAAATAATGGGATGTCATATGATACACCAGAAGTAACACTGAAGTTACAGAGATTTGTTATGTACTAATAAGCAAAGGCAAAGGAGTAACAGATTCCAATCATATTAAATACATCAGGGACAAGGGAAAAAGGAATGATTTTTTTTTAATTAATTGAACATAGTGAAGGCTGTTGACAGAACATACAGCTAAACCTCACAGAAGACAAATTCCAACTTTAACAGAGTAGTGGTTCAGTCAATAATGTAGAATATATGAAGAAAAAAATGACACATTGTAATGGGATGGTAATGGCTTCACTGCATAATGTGAATTATAGTCTCACCACCAGTGTGCTGAGAAAGCACAACAGCAGTGGCTGCATGAACAGTAGGGTAATCAGGGAAGAAAAATAAAAACACCAAAACCAACAACAACAACAACAACAACAACAACAACAACAAACAAACAGGAAATATAGTGGCTGAGGTTTTTCGTCTTTCAGTTTTCCTAAATGACTGGACTAGAAAGCAGATCCTACAAGGGTGATGGATACACTTCTGTTTAGGTGATGGTGCTGCTTGTGATGACTCAAAGTCAGAATTCGCACAAAGCATATTCCAACAGAGACCACTAGCCTTTCAATAGCTCAGAGAATGGCATGATTGGATCATACTGGACAGTGCTGGATCATCATTTTCACCAAGTGCTGGGTGATGCTCCAAAAAATTATTAAGGCAGCATACCTACGTCTCTATATTCTCCAGTGAGAATGGAGGCACTTAATATAACTGATGGTGTCCAAAGACAACTGTGTTTCACTGTCCTGTATTTCACATATCCATTCTTCTTTGTCCTGTTCTTTTTTAAAAATCTTTTATTTTGTAATAAAGGAAGCAATCTGTCTCTATTTTAAATAACTTCTCAAGAGGACGTTCAAGAGGAAATAGATTGTTTAACTGGTGTTTCCTGCTCTTGTTTCTTTTCTTCTGGTTATGGCATTACCAAACTCCTGCTTCTCATAATTGTAGACTATACACTTATGTGAGGCAGCATTTATGATTAATTGCTCAAAAGAATACCTATATATCACTGTTCATAAAATTCTCAAACAAGCTGATTAATCTTCTTCAGTGCTGTTTTTTGTCATATTACATTTTTATGAAAAGTAATCCTATTTTACATGTTTTCAACTGGGAATATCCTTGAAAAATAATTTTAAAAAATGTTTATTTCATGACTACAAACCCTTTTAATGTTACACAACAGAATATAAATCAATAAACTTCAAGGTAGAGTATTACACATTCTAAGAAAAATATGACTGCAAAGATTTCATCCTGATAATTTCCATTCTATTGTTTTATTTTTGAGAAAACATGATGCTTAATACTTAATTTTTCAATAAGACTCTATGATAGTCTTATAAAGTTTATCAAGGAAACTTACAGTACATCCTCAAAAGTGAAGACATTGACAGTCTTGCAGGCAAGGAACCAGACTGAAATATTCTGTTCTCAGATATCCAGAAAACATTTCCTGTGATATTGAGGAAGTTTTTGTGTCTTCCTATTTTATATGCAAGAAAAGGATTCCCACTTTTATTTTCATATTCCGCTTTGTCTACACAGCACTACCCACTTTGTATAATAAAAAACTCCACTTACATTTTGGTGATGTTCTTCTCAGTCATAAGAGAGGTAAACTGGACTACAAGGAAAGAAAAAATATGTCACTCTTCCAATATTTTAATCTTTTAAAGGTCTCACCAGAGCATAGCCAGTGGATGTAAATTTATAAATGTGTGAGTGTATATACATATGTAAAAAATTAGTCATTTTATTCCTATCATCACTATCACCAGTGTTGATTACAACAGTAAACATAATGTTTTCTCAGAATATCTTATTTCATGAAAAAGAAATGTCATGCATCAAATAGCAAAGATCCAAATAAAAATCAAGCATGGTAGCTTTTGTACAAACTCAAAAGAGGTAAATAAAAGCTGAAAACATTCTCATTTTGAAAGTTTAGAGAGTGTACAGACATAACCCAAAAAAAAAAAGCGCTTATGAAGGTTTTCATACCAAAACTAGAGCCAGTAATTTAACCTAAAGAGAAGCAGCTTTAAAAGTGACAGAACATAGCTGATCTGTGAATTACATCTCACAGAATACCAGGAGCATTGATTAAAATAACCATTAAAGGTAGAAAGATTTCTAAATGATTATGCTGTAACAGGAACAACCAGCCTGCCTTCTAAAATGCTTCTTTGATTTTTATCAAAAAAAAAAGATACATGGAGAATTGCCTGAACTTTCATTTATTACTTCTTTGAACTTTCAGTTAATTTTTGGCAATATGCCTCATTGATAAAGAAAATTACTAGGTTAAGAATTCTTGTGTGTAATGAATTGTTTCTAGGACTTAAAGAAAGCATCAGGAAAATCTAGTCAAATATTAACAATGAGAGGCAGGGATAATAAGTTTCTGTATTAGCACAAATGCCATGTTTAATATTTGTCTGAAAAATTTAACTGTCTTTCCTCTTAAATTTTAAGGACTGATAAAATGTTCCCTTGTTGAACAATGGTAAGGTTAGATGCTTGTCCTTATTTGAGGAAGAGCTTTTGCACAGAAATTAATGGACCAATTTTAATGATATTTTAGAATGTCTATACAGGCTTTCCTTTATCTTCTGTAAGATAAGTACAAGCAAATGCTACTTTCCTTCAACTTTAGAGGGAAGATTTATAGATAATCTCTAATCTTACTTCACAAATATTATTTGAAATAAAGATAATTTCCTTCAGCATTTTTTTTTTCAGGAGAGATAATGTCCTCTCCCTCCTCTTCCCCTTCTCACCACCTTCCCCAAAAAGAAGACATTTAAAATACTTTACATGAACTTCAAATACTTTAAAATGAGGCATATTTCCTGTGTGCAAACAGCTGGTCAGCAAAGCATACAGCTCGTCAGTATCAGAGGATTTTATGAGAAACATACTATTTAGTGTATAGAAAGGGGCAAATATTTCACAAAATAAAAAATCACAAGTATAATATTTCTAACTTTTTTTTATTCCTAGTGTGTATCTTTATACAGAGGATCTCGGTAGATATCTATCAGTATATTATACTATTTCAAAGTGCTTTAAAATTAAGTGCCACATGCACTAGTTTCCTAACTGACCAAATACAACTTGTGCTATTAAATAAATGTTCTTTTTACCTTGCTTCTACTCACTGACTCACAATGTTTTGTTTCCTCAGAGGTCTCATGACAGATCAAGAGGTTTACAGATGCCTCTGTCCTGAGCTTCAATGTTCAACGATTCTTCCTATTTTTTCTAATATAGCAGTCCTGCAATATGTCCCTGGGGAAGCTTCAGAGTAGCATTCAATCCATGTAAGCAGTTGTTTGTGCTGTGACTCCTGGTAGCTAAACAATTTTGTGATACTCTTGGAAAAGAAACCAAGAACAAAACCAAAAACTTACAGCCACAAAAATTCCAGGTTAAAGAAACCCAAAACAAGTAAAACCCCTCAGAACTCAGGAGAGAAAGAACTAATGGATGAGAAACAAGATTAGAATTGTTATATGTTTTTTTGAACCAGACTGATGGCACGTGCAACTTTGAAGACTTGGTGTCTTCAGAAAAATTCCTGATGAGGAGAAAACTTCTCCAGTTTCTGCCTGACATAAAATAATTCTGTGTGTTCTTTTAGTTTAGATCAGAAGTGAGCTTTTTCAAGCTAATCTCCAAATTGTCCCCACTTACTGTTCAAGCAAACTTCAGTCTTCTCAGATGAAAACTAAGGTGGAAGGTACATTCAGGAATGCTGACTCTGCTGCTGTGATTAAGAGGAATACAGTTCCTGGGTCAGAGGAGAGCTCGTCAAAACTGAAGTCTCCAAAGTGGGGACTGAAAACTTTGCACATGACATTTCATTGTCCAGGTCCTCTCCTGAATTCACCAGTCCATCCTCTGTATCACAAAACTGTATCTCACAAATTTGGCTGTAAAAATGCCATGGAAGACCACATCAAAAGCACTTAGTCACAAATCAGTGACATTATTTAGGCAAATTTTCCCATGGTGAAGATATGCTGGCTATTCCCAAAGATCTTCTGGGGTTATCAGGGACCTCTTCTGATGACTGCAGCATTAAATTAAAAATAAATACAAAACCTAAACATATCAAAGTGGTAAAATATATCAACCGGTTCCATTAGGGAGGTATATAAACTGCAATTGCAGTGTCTGATAAGGTATAAGTACTATGTTCAGAATACCTTAGTAGAAATATCTGGAAACATCTGGAAATGAAACGAAGATGTACAAGAAATTAGCTGTAAACTGGAAAGGAAAATGGTTTTATTCTAGCCAAAGAAAAAATTCATATTTTTCAATAGAGGAAACTTGTTAGCAAAAGCCCTCAATATGAAAGTCACTAACAATAAAGCTCCATAATTAATGAAGACAAGAGTGGTGCATAATGACCCTCTTTGTAATGCTGGCATTCTCATGACAATGGATTCTACATAAATAATCTTAGCACTGTACTAAAGAACAACAGAAAGAAACAGCGTATGTGTGACTATAATTAGATCTTTGAGACATGGGCTACACTTAAGAATTGGATAGAAAGAGACCAAATAGTCCAACCAAGATTCTGTTCAAGGCCAGGGGATTTATATATGGCCAAAGTATCTAAGCACCCATTACAGTTGAAGAATATCTACTCAATACAGTTAGTGGTGCCTAAAGAGCACTCAGATGATCAGTAAATGGGCACATGTTGGAGGACGAGCTGGTGACTCTCAACCCAGGGGGTGAGCTGTCATGAGGTGGCACTGGTGCAGTACAGCTTTGTGGCATTGGCTCAGCCTTAATAAAATAAAACATTGCAAAGGTGTGAGAAAGTATATGAACTGCAAATCTGCAAGACATGGTAAGTGAAAACTATAATTGCTGAGATGGCAAAAGCTGTTTTAGAATCTAAGTGGAACAATACTGCTGTGAAAAGGGATGACTTCCTGAGGGATTAAAAAAGGCAGAAAAGAGCTAGGCAGCCCAGCAGCATCAACCAGCCTGTTCCAAGGAACAAAGCAGCTGACAACTACCCTACTAGCAAGGGCCTGCTGGGTGTTTTGTGTGGCAAGCATAATCATAGAATCATAAAATCTCAGAATGTTTTAGTCTGGAAAGGACCTGTAGAGGTCATCTGGTCCAACCTCCCTACACAAGTAGGGACATCTCTACCTAGGGCAAGTTGCTCAGAGCCCCATCAAGCCTGACCTTGAAAGACTCCAGGGATGGGGCCTCCACCACCTCTCTGGGCAGCCCATTCCAGTCATCTATCACCCTCATATTAAAGAACTTTCTTCTTATATCCAATCTAAACCTATCGTTTCCCACCTTAAAACCATTTGTCCTTGTCCTGTCATTACAAACCCTTTTAAATAGACAGACCTTCCCCCGCCTTCATGTAGGCCCCCTTCAGGTACTGGAAGGTCACTGTAAGGTCCCCTGGAGCCTTCTCCTCACCAGGCAGAGCAGCCCCAACTCCCTAAGCCTGTCTTCATACAAGAGATGTTCCATTCCCCTGATCATTTTGATGGTCCTCCTCCGGACATGTCTATATCCTTCTTGTGTTGGGGGCTCCAGAAATGGATGCATCACTCCAGGTGAAGCCTCACCAGGGCAGAGTAGAGGGGGCAGAATCACCTCTCTTGATCTGGTGGCCACACTTCTTTTGATGCAGCTCAGGATGTGATTGGTCTTCTAGGCTGCGACTGCACATTGGTGGCTCATATCCAGTTTTTCATCCACCAGCACCCCCAGGTCCCTTTCCACAGGACTGCTCTCCAGTATATCCTCTCCCAGCCTATACTGATAAAGCCAGTTGCCCCGGCCCAGGTAAGGACCCTGCACTTGGCCTTGTTGAACCTCATGAGGTTCACCTGGGCCCACCTCACCAGCTTGTCCAGGTCCCTCTGGATGGCATCCCATCCCTCTGGCATATCAACTGCACCCCCCAGCTTGGTATCATCTGGAAACTTGCTGAGGGTGCATTCAATGCCACTATCAATATCATTAATGAAGATATTAAACAACACTGGTCCCAGTATGGATGCCTGAGGGACACCACTCATCACCTTCCTCCATCTGGACATAGAGCCGTTGACCATCACTCTCTGGATGTGACCATCCAGCCAGTTCTTTATCCATTGAACAGTCCACCCATCGAACCCATAATTTTCCAACTTAGAGATAACGATGTTGTGGGGGACCGTTTCAAAAGCCTTGCAGAAGTCCAGATAGATGACATTCATAGGTCTACCCTTGTCAACTAATGCAGTCACTTCATTGTAGAAGGCCACTAGGTTGGTCAGGCAGGACTTGCCCCTAGTAAATACATCCTGACTACCTAGGATTACCTCCCTGTCCTCCAAGTTCCTTAGCATATCCTCCAGGAGGATCTGTTTCATGATCTTCCCACACACAGAGGTGAGGCTGAAGGGTTGTCATTCCCAGGGTCTTCTTTTTTACCCTTTTTAAAGATGGGCACAATGTTAGCTTTTTTCCAGTCGCAAGGGACTTCACCTGACTGCCATGACTTCTCAAATATTATGGAGAGAGGCTCAGCAACTGCATCAGCCAATTCCTTCAGTACTGTGGGATGCATCTTATCAGGTCCCATGGACTTATTTCTGTTCAGGTTCCTCAGGTCATCATGAACCTTATCCTTGCTTACAGTGGGAGGGACTTTGTCTACCCAGTCCTTGTCCTGTGGGCCACCAACTTGAGGGCTGTGAGGAGAGAGATTGCCAGTAAAAACTGATGCAAAAAAGTTATTGAGTACCTCAGCCTTCTTGTCTGCTGTTACTAATTTGGCATTGTTAATCACTGGGGGGGTACACCTTCTTTGACCTTCCCTTTCTGATTTAGATACTTATAGAATCCTTTTTTTATTTTTCTTTGTATTTCTCTCCAAGTTCAGCTCTAGCCACAGCTTGGCCTTCCTGACTTTGTCCCTACATAACAAGGCAGCATCCCTGTATTCTCCCCAGGATACCTGTCCCTGTTTCAACTGTTTGTGCAATTTCATCTTGTTCTTTAGTTCAACCAGCAGTTCATGACTCAGTCAAGCTGGTCTTTTTCCCTTCTTGCCTGATTTCCTGCACATGGGTATTGAGAGCTCTTGTGCTCTATGGAAAGCTTCTCAAAGATCTGCCAGCTCTGCTCCTTTATCTCTGAGAAATGCCTCCCAAAGGATCATGTTGAGCAACTCATTGAAGAGCTGGAGGTTTGCTTTCCTAAAGTTTAGGGTGCTGACTTTTCTTTTCATCTCTCTCATACCCCTTAGCACAGTGAACCTAGTGCATGGTCACTGCAGCCCAGGCTGCCTCCAATCTTGATGTCCCCAACTAGTTCACTTGCATTGGTCACCATTAGGTCTAAAACCACATACCCTTGGGTAGGGCTGTCTATTACTTGCTTCAAAAAGTTATCATCCAGGCACTCCAGGAATCTCCTGGATTCCCTACAGCTATTCCCATGCTACTTTTCCAGCAAATGTCAGGGTGGTTAAAGTCCCCAGCAGGATGAAAGCCTACGAGTGTGATGTCTCCTGAAGCTGTAGTATGAAGGCTTCATCAATAGCCTCCCCTTGATCAGGTGGCCTGTAGTAAACACCAACCACAAGGCTCCCTTTATT